>JASDQU010102574.1:231845-256753 GCA_032191745.1 Picea mariana
AGGTATGGCGAAGAAATGTGCGAACTTGGTCAGTCTGTCGACCACTACAAATATACAGTCCCTTCCCTGCACCCTAGGGAGGCCTGTAATGAAATCCATGGAAATGCTCTCCCATTTCTGCTCTGGAATGGGAAGAGGCTGAAGTAACCCTGCAGGATGTGTCTGCTCGGACTTGTTCTGCTGACAAGTCATGCACTCTCGTATGTGTCTCAGCACGTCATCCTTGAGACCCTTCCATGAGAATCTCTCCCTGATCTGCCTGTAGGTTTTGAAGTATCCTTGATGCCCTGCTGTTGGTGAATCGTGACATGCCTTCAGAATCTTCCCCTTCAGGGTGGATTCTGGAACCAAATAAATCTGGTTCCTGTAGAAAATGACGTCATCAAGAACCCATTACCTATCATCAATCACTTGCCCATCCATTACCTCACAAGCAAATTTGTTTTTGGAGTATTCCACCAACAAATGAGCTTTCCAATCTGTACAGATATCCATCATCGAACATCCTGCTGGTCTCCTAAACAATGCATCCGCCACCACATTCCTTTTTCCCTTGACATACTCAATGTCAAAGTTGAAGGCTTGGATCTTTGAGACCCACTTCTGTTGCCTCTCACTGAGGTCTTTCTGGTCAAGTAAATACTTGAGACTGTTATGATCAGTCTTCACTACAAACCTGCTACCAACTAGATACTGCCTGAATTTGGTTAAAGCATGCATGATCGCTAGCATCTCCTTGTCGTAAATAGGATAGAGTCTCTCTGACTCATCGAGATTCCTGCTCTCAAATACAATGGGATGCCCCCCCTACATCAATACTGCTCCAATCCCCACCCCTGATGCGTCACATTCTAAGACAAACGGTTGTGAAAAGTCTGGAAGGGATAGAACAGGGCATGTGCTCATAACCTCCTTCATTTTGTTGAAGGTCTGCTGTGAATCCTCTGTCCAATGAAAAGCACCCTTCTTTGTCAAGTCGGTGAGTGGTGCTCCCAACTGTGAAAATCCCTTAACAAACCGCCTGTAGTAACTGCATAGCCCAAAGAATCCTCTCAGCTCCGTGAGATTCTTGGGCGTTGGCCAATCTACAATGGCTCTGATCTTCTCCTGATGAACCTGTACTCCCTTCCCACTGATGATGTGCCCCAAATATAGTAGTTCCTCCATGCAAAATTCACAATTGGACTCCTTGGCATATAAAGACTGAGTCTTCATAATATCCAAGACCGTCTCCAAATGTGCCAAATGCTCATCCCTTGTCTTGCTGTAGATCAATATATCGTCGAAGAATACCAGAATGTACTTCCTCAACTGTCCTATGAAGATATGGTTCATGCAAGACTGGAAAGTGGCCGGTGCGTTGGTCAGTCCAAATGGCATGACCAAGAACTCAAAATGTCTGAAATGGCATCGGAATGTTGTCTTCTCAATATCCTGCTCCCTGATGATGATCTGATGGTATCCTTAACGTAGATCAATCTTGCTGAAGAAGACTGCCCCATGTAACTCATCCATCAACTCATCTATGCGTGGAATAGGGTAATGATTCTTGATTGTTTTCTTGTTGAGCGCTCTGTAATCGATGCACATCCGTAATGTGCCATCCTTCTTCAGTACCAGTACTACTGAAGATGCAAAAGGACTCCTGCTAGGCCTGATGTGCCCCATAGCGAGCAATTCTTTGATCGCTTTCTCAATTTCATCCTTAAATTTCTTGGGGTGTCTATAAGGTGCTGTAATCACTGGTGTAGCCCCTGCCTCTAGCTCAATCNTGCACATCCGTAATGTGCCATCCTTCTTCAGTACCAGTACTACTGAAGATGCAAAAGGACTCCTGCTAGGCCTGATGTGCCCCATAGCGAGCAATTCTTTGATATCTTTCTCAATTTCATCCTTAAATTTCTTGGGGTGTCTATAAGGTGCTGTAATCACTGGTGTAGCCCCTGCCTCTAGCTCAATCATGTGCTCAAACCCTCTGTCTGGTGGTCTCCCTGGTGGTATCGGCCCAAACAGTCGCTCATAACGTCCCATAAGCTCTCTGATCTGTGGATGGTACTGCTCCCTACCCTCTGTGTCTTTTCGTGTGGTGATCCAACACTCTGCTACATAAGCCACATCGCCATGACGAAAAATACGTTCCATCCTCTTCGCCGATACTGCTCAAGGTGCCCCTGTCGACATACCTCTCATCACAACTCTCGACCCACTGGTATCTCTGAAGCTCATGGTCAACGTCTGATAGTTGAACCCAATCTCCCCCAATGAATATAACCACTGTACTCCCAATACAACATCTGTATCTGATAGGTCAACTACATAAAATATGTCAGTCAGGGTCTAGTTGCCAAGCTTGACCTCAAGATCAGGGACCATGTCTAAACATGTCATCATGTATCCATCCACCACTGCCACATGGAATCCCTCAAACTCCTCGGTGCATAACCCCCTCCTGGCTACCAATGATGCGTCTATGAAGTTGTGGGTGGCCCCACCATCAACTAACGTTGTCATGCGTTGCCCTTGTACAAGGCGCTTAAGCCTGAGAGTGTTGTACCTGGGCACTCCTGAAAGGGTGGCTATGGTTCCCCCTTTCACCTCTCTACGAGGCTTGGCCTCCTCCTGGGGCTTGGCCCTCGCCGGTATCTGTGGTTTCTTCGGCTGCTGCTCTGGCTCATGGGTGGTCTTAGTCTCTGAATCGCTGTCTATGGGTGCCTGAATATCCTCATCCTCCTCCTCACTACCTGATTCCACCTCAATATAGTGGATCTGTCCCTTCCCCATGCATCTATGCCCGGGAACCCAAGGGTCTCTGTAAGAGAAGCAAAGCTTCTTCCTCATCAACTCCCGTCGTGTGTCATCATCCAACTTGGGCTTGCCCTTCCATTCCCTTGGAGGGTTCTTCTGATCCTTGTCCCTCTGTGGTACAAAGGGTTTAGTGAAGGGTTTAGTCTTTGGCACCAAATCCGCCAAATCTCTAGTGTGTCGGACGACATCCTGCAAGGAATGAGGGCGGTAGGTCTTCACCCAACCTCTCAAAGGTTCTGTGAGCCCTTCAGTGAATAGCGTGACCAAACGAGGCTCAGATATGTCTGTCACTACCACTGCTACCCTCTGAAACTCTGAAATGAATGCCTCTGTTGTGCCAGTTTGTCTCAACTGGGCTAAATCTCTGAAGTGGATCTCCGGATCCCTCCTGTCAAATCTATCCACGAGTCTCTCAGTGAACTCTCTGTAGGAGGTGATGTGATCATGACCCAATGTCACCAATCCATGATACCACCACTCGTGTGCCTCACCCTCCAAGTGTAGGGTGGCGAAACTGATGGCCNAATCCATGATACCACCACTTGTGTGCCTCACCCTCCAAGTGTAGGGTGGCGAAACTGATGGCCTCTGCCTCTGTCATCTGGTTGAGCTTGTAGTAGGTATCCAGTTTCTGTACCCAAGCTCTGGAAGTGCATCTGGATGATCCATCAAAAGATGGTATGGTGAGTTTACCAACTTTGCAGATGAAGTCAAGGTTATGCCCCTGCTACTGCTGATGCTGCTGCTGCTGTTGCCGTCCCCTCTGTGGCTCTCTGGGATGGTTCCTGAGTCTGAGTCCACAGTACTCGACTAAGGTCATGTCCTACTGGAAGTCATGGCCCAAGGACGCATACTCCCTCCGATACTCTGCCATGTCCTCCGCATGTGTGGTTGGTCTCTGAGCTATCGGTGTCTGTGCTGCTACTGGGGTTGCCCTCTAGAAACTGGGAAATAATGGGTGTGGAATCCGACTCGCAGAGGTGTATGTGCGAGTGGGTGTCTAGGGTCTACTGCTTTCCCCTGAGTTCTCGTGTGTTGCATGTGGGCCTTGAGGGCCTGAAATCTCTATCATAGCCAGTCTATCTGCTACCTGAGCCAAGGACTGGGACATGGTACGCTGGCTAGATAGCATGTCACTGATCAACTTCATGAAGACTACGTCTGGATTGGCTGGGGCTTTACCACTGCCCTCTGGTCGCTCATACATGTCACCTAGCCTCTTCTCTGCTTCGTGCTCAGCCTCGCGCTCTGCTCACCGTTCTGCTTCTCTAAGTGCCTCTTCCTCTTCCTTTGAACTGGGAGGGAAAGGCGAAAAGTTAGGTCTGTCCCTTCTTCCCTTTCGCCGACTGTATGTGACATATTCATCACCCTCATGCTCACGACCATCTGGTTCTTCTGCTAAATTCATGGTTTTAGTCACAGGCTGGCAGGACTAAAGCTCTGATACCACTGAAATATCCCTGATCCAGATGATATAGATATTTTCTACTGTCTTACTGCTCCAGCGTGTAGATCTGATAATCTGGGGGTTTCTGGATGTGTTTTAGTGGTTGATGACGATGTTCTCCGTTTATAGTGTTTGCATGTCAGTTTTTATGGTTGCATGTAGGTTATTATAGTTGCATGTTACATCATAAAGGTTTAACAATCATAAAATGACGCATGCAATAACATAGAAGGTAAACTGCTCAATATTATGAATAGTAATAGTGCATGCATGAGAATACAAATCGCCTACTGAAATATAGAGACTAATCGTCAGTCAGATCTCATGGATCTGTACTAGAATACAATCAAATAACAAAGAAATACCCGTGATCGCAAGAAGGCAGCAGATCTGCTGCATGCACGGATAGAATGACCAAAATGAATGATCTCAGATGAGCACGGTGACCGCTATCAGCTGGAAAACTCGATCTCAAAACTCAGCCGTCAGAATGATCTCAAAACTGCTCCAATCAATGCGCCCTGGTTGCTGCACTGGAAATAATGTTTGACGGAATCCAGAACGGACCTCTACGACACTAGATCTAAAACCCTGGGGGGTTTGCGCCTCTCTTTGGGCACTGAATGTGCCACAATGGATTCCACCATCGGAATCTGCCGCTATGTAGCTCAAAATGATCATCTCGTCCCGTACTGAAATGGGTTGGAAGGATTTGGCTGGATCTGATTGGGAACCCCTGCATGCAAGGCCAAATGATTGTCCAGAATGGCTACACCCTAAACAACTGTATGGGTCACTCTGCAAGATTCCACCATCAGAATCTGATGAATACTGGCTCAATGGAAGCGCCCTGGCTAGATCTCCACTGGGTCAGAATGGATCTGCAATCGGGACCACGATCTACTGCAGATCTCTGAATCTCCTAATTAGCTTGCGCCCTCCTTGGCTAAGTTGTGCCCTCCACACTGAAAACTCTTGAAATGTACGATGAGATACCAGGATGGTATCTTCGATAGGCTAGGGTGTGTCTCTCAACACCGAAACTGATCAAGGGTGGTGGTTTCCTCCAAAAATCCACAAAACAATAAAGTTGGCTCTCTTCCTCCTCTGGAAGCTCTCAACATCAAATCATAATCATGCATAATGAGGAATTAGGTCAAATTCCTCTCTTTATATCTTTCCCGACCTAATTCTTTGTTGAGATCGNAACCTAGGCACCTTTCCTCCTAAGTGAATTATTTGTCAATTAAGTCGCCCCCTTATCACCTTTTCGTTCTAATTCTCCGTTGACTTAGGCTTAAGTGACTTTTCCTAAGTATTTTGGCTTAATTTATCATTTAGCCTTAATTCCTCCTTATTTCTCCATCTGGTTCCCTGTTTGTGCCTGACTATAGTCTACGGGAACATATAGACTACTAAGTCACTCCCTGCTAGCCTAATCTTGGGGACAGGACATCACAAGCCTCCTTTAGTCCAAACCCTATAATATACTGCTAATGAAAGAGTCAAGGAGAAGCCACCATAATCTTAGGTATATTTGGGAAAAGGATTAGAGATAGAGACATAATCGACTGAGGAGGACAAACCCACTGTGGACATGGAAGAAGTGAGAAATTTCAAGGATACAAGGGTATCCTTTCTAGAGTAAAAATAAAAGGAAGCAAATATTGAAGCATTAATGGAAGAATAACTAGATGATAGGGCCTTGAAGGAGAACTTATTGTGAAGGTTAGTGGGAAAGGAAACTCACACCTTGAGGGAGGAGCATATGAACAAAGACATTATGTTGGAATCTCAACAAACCATTGCGAAAATGATGGGAGGCTCCAAACCTCCGAAAGTTTCAAGAAGCAATGCATCATCTAAAGGGGGTTCCACAAAAATTATGTCCAAATAATGATTTTAGTCTTCTGGAATTGTAGGGATTTAGGCAGTGACCCTATCAAATCAGAAAGGCCATCAATACTCTTTCTCTAGGAGACTAAAATTAAAGTTATTGAAGCAGTCAAAATTGGGAAACAACTTTGGAAATAGGGTGAAGGAACAACAAAAGATTCGAGAGGGGCATTAGGGGGCTTATGCACTCTTTTGAATACTAAAAAGGTAGTCTAGATTTTTCTATTCGAACATAACACTGGATATTGAAAAAATTCAAATCCATTGAAACTAGTAAGATGATAGTCATTTTTAATATTTACATGTTGATAAGCTATATGGACAAATATATCTATTGAATATACCTCGTGAATCTCAAAAACTCAGAATTTTATATGAATTGCATCATTGTTGGGGACTTTAATTCCATCATAAAAAGATCAGAGAAAAAGGGAGGAAGCTTTGGCAGAGACCCCTTTTGAAAGAAATTGGAAGAGTTGATAGTGGATTGGGACATGTTGGATATCAAACCCATAAAAGGGAAGTATACTTGGACTAACAAAAGAGTAGGCCCTAGTCATATTCCATCTCGAATTGATCATTTCTTGTTCCATAACATTCTTCCAATGTAGGTTCAAACTCTTAAATCTAAGATACTACCAACTATTACCTTAGATCATAAACCTATATCTCTCCATCTTTGGAAATCTCTCGATTATGACCCTTTTCCTTTAGATTTAACCTGCTCTGGCTCAATTCTTTGGACGTTGTGAACAGAATTAGACAAGTGCGGGGAACTTCAATACTTAGCACTCCTGTGTATATAAGGGAGAAAAAACTTGATAATGTCAAAAAAACCTTAAAGGAATGGGTTAAATAGTCTTTTTCGTCTCCCTCTGTTGAAAAAGAAAAGATACACTCCAAGCTTGAAAGTTAAGAGATTATGTTGCAAACTTGAGAAGATGAAGTTATATTACAAAATCAACTCCATTGGGTAATGAGGCAAGAGGAAGAGCATTGGCGCCTCAAATATCAAAGTCTTTGGCTCAAGGAAAGAGATAGGAACACCATTTTTTACTACAAGAAGGAAAAGGCCTGATTATCTAGGAACAACGTGAAATAAATTTTCTTGAAGGATGGCACCGAAATCTCAGGCTTTGAAGTTGTTAAGGAGGAATCCAAACAACATATTACCTCAAAAGACTAATAGAAGGAATAAGGTATGATTATTAGGTTGGATATGGAAAACACCTTCAATCATGTTAGGCACTTATTCCTCTTTAAGGTATTGGACATGTTTGGTTTCTCCCTTGCCTTCATTAAATGGATAGCCTCTTGCATCTCTTTTCCATGAATATCTCCTCTCATCAATGGTCGACCCACAACCTTATTTCAAAGCGACAAGGGATTGCAAAATTTTTCCCCTTTGTCTCCCCTTTTATTCATCATCATGGCTGATTCACTTAGCGTTAAATTGGAATTTGAAAGGGTCTTTGGGAACATGTTGGGAATTCATATCATTAGAGGCATAAAAAGTGTTAATCACTTGCAATTAATTGGTGATACGTTGTTGGTTGGTGGATCCTCTATAACCATTGCTACCATGTTTAATAATGTTCTGGAATCTTTCTTAGATGCCTCATGAGGAATAGTCAATAAAAAGAGTGTTATATCTATGGATAAAATGTTAAACTATAGGTGATGCATTTAATATCCTGACTCTTCTAGTTTCCACTTACAGGAAATTGGTCTTTATTTCATTATCTTGGGATCCCAATCTCCTTGAAAAGAACAAATTCACAATATTGGAACAATATTGTTGAAAAAATTAGGAATAATTTCATGCAATGGGGCTCTAAGTCAATAAACCTTACTGGAAGTGTTTTCCTCATCAATGTAGTCCTCTTGGCATTGTTTCTCTATCAATGCTCAACTTTGGTGTCACCCCATATCATTATGAATCAAATTTCCATGGACATTGAAAAATTACTATGGCAAGGGGGCAGATTTAATGAAAACAAATATCATCTTATCAACTGGAAAGTAGTCATGAATCCTAAGAACAGAGGTGGATTGGGAATCATAGACCCCATAATGATGAAAGTGGCAATGGGAGAAAAATTGTTGTGACGATGATCTCTAGTAAACTAGCCTGGTGGAAGAAAGTTTTATGGAGGAAATACTTTAAATGAACAAGAAAAATATGTTTATAATTTCAATTGAAAGAAATAAAAGGCTCTCAAATTATCAGACTTATCAAATCCGCTATCTAGATAACTCAAGCAAAGCTAACTTGGATTCTCGGTAGTGGAAATATATTAATATTTAAGAGGATATAGTATATGGAAGGGAGAATTTGTCTTCCTAAGAGGAATTTGTTCCCCTTCAATTTTGGATGAGGGAACATGAGATCCATTTCCTCTATGATATTTCCAAATGGGATGAGGTTTCCAGAAATTGGATAGGCTGGAGATTTGGGTCACCCTTAAAACCTATTCTTCATTTTTCCCACTCATTAGCTTAGGTGATTTTGGGATGTGCTTCGTGGAACATATTTGAGAAAGATAGAAGGGGATGGGAGGATGCACTCTTCTCAGTAAGAGATGGATACCATTCATTGTTGGAGACAACTAATATGCCCCAATGGTAAACACTTTGGAAGAATAATTGGCATAATGATGGCCTGCCAAAGATCAACATTTTATGTTGGATCTTGGTTCATAGGAAAATGATCACTTCAAATATTATAAAGAAGAGAGGAATAGTGGGCCCCTCTTAATGTGCCTTGTGCACCAAGGCAGAGGAAACAATACAACACTTGTTCCTTGATTGTATCTATGCCAAATAAGTATGGTCATGTGCATTGACAAGTCTTTCTCATAGAGTTGGGTGGCCTCAATCCTATGATGAATTCTTTACTCAATGGTGTCACATGCACAGGGGGAGACTCAACAAAAAACCAGTATTTAAGAGAGTATGGGAAGCATTGTCGAAGTACCTTTGTTGGTAAATTTGGATTTCCTAGAACAAACAAAATTTTCAGCAATGAGAGCTCCCAACCAAGGGAAACTGCTTCAAAGGCCATTCCTCTCCTTTGTGAGAATTCATAGACCATAATTAAATCTTAGGATCATGTATTGGAGAGTTTGGAAAGAGATTGGATTCTAAATTCAAGTTGAGTCATGTTAGCATCACTGACAATAACGAGAGAGTAACCTCCCTTCCACAATGGACGATTAGGAAAGACCTCCCTACTTTTTTGGCAAGACAAGTGCATCAATACACAATCATTCTTTTCTTTGACGAGGATTCAAGGAAAACCCAGGGGTGGCAGGTGTGGGGGGGAATCTCCATGATCCCTAAGTAAATAGGATTTTCTATTATGCATGGGGGCTTGGAAATGTATCAAACAATCTTGTTGAGGCCTATTCGTTGTGGATGGGATTGTGCATCACAAAGGAAGAAGGCCTAAAAAATTTAATAAATTTGGGGGATTCAATGTTGGTTATCAAATACATGATTGATCAAGTACTTTCAAAGAGAAATGTCTTGAGCACACTCATCTCTAGGATAAAAAAAAATGTCCCTTACTTCGAACACATTTCCTTTTTCCACATAAAAAAATAATTTAATGGCGAGGCAAACCATTGGGCCAAGGTTACCTCTTCCCTAAGCTCAGGGTGAGGGATTAAAAATGGGGTGTGTGGATATATCCCCATACCTTAATGGAACCAAAAGAATATATTTAATATACATTCAATGTTATTTCATTGTTGGGAATGTCAAGGGAAGGATGGAAGGTGGCTTCTACTATTTTCACATATGGTTCGTATGGGACACCTTGAGGCTATTCAATGTAGCCTGTGTGAAATTTTTTTGATATGTAGTATTTTGTTGGTAATGTGGAGTGACAAAACCTTTGTTGTTCATGGAATGCACATGCAATTTTTAGAAGCAAGGTTGGTCAGTATTTGAGGAGACAAGAAGGTTTCTGATGCAGGCTCAATGCATTCACGAGTGGACATTGGCGCTTTTGGGTGGTGATATCTAGTGGAGTTGTTTCTTTGATGTTGGTGTTTTCTATAGTTCATACCAGGAAACCCCTGGTTCTTTGGTTTCTTTTTCCTACGGCAATTTGTTCTATTGTTTTTTATGACTCAAACTTATTTAGCCAAAATAACACTCCTATGTTTTTGTTAGTTTTCTATAAAATTGGAATTGGTAATTGCTACCTGGGGATTATTTGGCCCAGTTTTCTTTAAGTGGTATTATGCAATGTCTTCTTGAGATAGGCATGGACAACCCAAATTGGAAGGAAGATTCTAATTTTTTTTAGACATGAATAAATTACTAAGGCTAACAACAATTCCCTTTTGCACATCTCCTCAAAAACCATAGAGCCGGAGCAAGCTAGCATCACGAATGTTGCCAACATAATGAATCTCCTCCTACAAAAACATCAAATAGACTCCGTGGAAGATAAATTCAATAGGTTCCTTCAGAAGGTTGACTGCACATTCATTATTCTACTGCTATGGATTCAATGGAAAACTACGGGTTGCAGGCTCCCCATGTGCACCCTTGAGATAGTTAATTTGAATTCATACTATTATGGTCAGGTCCTTCTGGGATGCTCTAGCTCAAACAATTATATTTCTCTGTTTTGATTATCTAGTCAATTATACAGACTGTTAGCATCTTTGTTGCTCCAAAAATATTCAGATGTTATGTTTATCTCTAAAAATTGGTCTGGTTTCCCTTCATGGGCAAGCCCTCTGTTCTACTTCTTTTGACTTGTTTTTTTTTTTTAATCCTAGTTATATTTTAGGACCTGGTACGTTAGAAGACATTTATGTACACACTGTTAATATTTGAATAGAAAGTTTAACTTAAAAAAATTAATGATAAATTACAATGTAAATTAAATTTTAGATTTTTTTTAAAACATATTGAATGGTAAAGTAAATATTTTAACTAAATCAACTTGTTCTTAATTTTTTTCAATAATCATAATATAATAAATTAAATGTTTTCATTTATTAAATTAAAACATATATTTTTATCTCCTACAAAATCATGAATATATATATATATATATATATATATATATATATATGCCAATTTTATTAGGCTTATATCTATTAAGCCATGGTATGTCTTTATAAATACTTACACATGAATTTTATATATGAGCAAAGTCATGTGTCAACTTGTTTTTTCAAACTAATAATGAAGAGTGATTTATTTCTAAATTAATATATACTTTTTTAGATGTCTAATAAGATTTTAAATTATTAATCAATAATATTTTGTAAATAAATTTGTGAAAATAATTATTTGTTTAATATTTATTAAATATTGAAAGGGGTAGTAAGTGTGGGGATTATGATTGATCGTAGAGGAAAAATGGAAGCAACTTTCATCCTTCCTTGGTGTCACACCTCTCAAGTATTTATTGTATTAATTTCACCATTCCCAATAAAATATATACACAATATTTTAGGTATTTATCAACTACCAAAACCCTAATCCCTTAATCCAGGATTAATTCAGAAAACTACTAAAAATAGCAAAAACGCTTAAATAGCAAAAAACTGCCCAATTTTTTTTCGAGGAATTGCCCCGGAGTTTAACGCTCCATGTAACCAGGGGGCACTCTGCCCCCCCCAGGACCCCCCTAGGAAATAATCCAATGCACACACCTACAAAGAGCGACATGTGATGAGACGTCAGACGTAGTCGTCAAATCTGACATGCCCACACATGCACATGCAAAGAATATAACACCTATCCAACAATCTCCCACCTTTTTTTTTTCTTTGCATATAGGGGGTCACATGATTACATTAGTCAACAATCTAGGGTATAAATTCCCATTGTTTCTCTACACCAAGAGAACTTCTTAGAGCTCATTGACTTTGTCAATGAATCTGCAACATTCTTCAAAGTGTCGAGCTTCTCTAGCAACACCTTCTTGTCTTTAACCATGCCTCTCACAAAGTGATACTAAACATCAATATGCTTTGTCTTTGAATGATAATTTGGGTTATTTATCGAGAATATTTCACTTTGAATATCACAATCTAACCTTATTTCTTTTTGTACCAACCCAATACATGAACATAGTCTATGTAACCATATTGCTTCCTTGCATGCATGAGTGGTTGCCATGTATTCAACTTCTGTAGTTGAGAGTTCCACTACAGTCTGTCTTTTGCTCATCCAAATAGGTTAAACGCATACCCACTCGTAGATATTTTGTGATCTGTATCTCTATCCCAGTCTGCATCAACAAACCCATGTATGTCCAACACTTTATCCAATATTGGTCTTCCTTGGTAGCACAATCCATAGCTAGAAGTGCCATGAAAATACCTAAAAACCCTCTTTATTGTTGTCCAATGTTCCTTCCATGGTTTTGACGATACCTGCTCGAAACTCCCATTGCATGTGAAATATTTGGTCTAGTACATACCATTGCATACATCAAACTGCAAACTGCACTAGCATATGGAACATGGGACATGTCCTCTTCCTCTTCCTGTGTCTTGGGACATTGATCTGCAGATAAATTTACACCTACAAGAATAGGAACCTTGACTGATTTAATTTCCTGCATATTAAACCTCTACAATATCGTCTGAACATATTTTCTCTAATTCAACCAAAGTTTTCTATTTGCACGATCTCTTTTAATCTCCATTCCTATAATGAAGTTAGCAACACTAAGATTCTTCATTTCAAATTTGGAGGATAGTTGTGGTTTCACCTCCTTGATAACATCCATGTTATTTCCTACCAACAACATGTCATTGATATACAACACTACATAAATGAAGTGATTACCAACCTACTTGGAATATACATAGTGATTATCCCTTCTTCTCACAAATACTAGTCCAAGGATGTATGTGTCAAAGTTTTGGTACCACATCCTAGGTGATTGCTTCAGACCATATAGTGACTTCTTTAGCTTGCAAGACTAGCTCTTTCTTTCCCTTCACAAAAAATCCTTATGGATTCTTCATGTATATTTCTTCTTTTATATCCACATGTAGGAATGTTGTCTTCACATCCATCTATTATATTTCAAAATAAAAAGTAACAACAATAGATAAAAGAAATCTAATAGAAGTTAACTTGGCAACGGTAGAAAAAATTTCACCAAAGTCAATTCCCTCTGTTGGAGTTACTTCACACACACCTAGGATTTTTTTTTCCTAAAATTTTTCCTTGTTTATTAGTTATAATTAGTCATTATCCAGTCTCCTATAATTTAGGGGAGAATATTCCACCTGGAGAATATTCCACCTGGAGAATATTCTCTTTCAATTGACACTTCAGTTTGACTAGTTGAGTTGAGTTTAGATGCTGCATTGGTTTTGTCACCATGCAACATTTGGATCATCACCATGATAATTCGACCTTGTCTTGGTATCATCACCAGAGTGGTGCATTAGCCTTGATTCCATGAGTTAAATCCTTACTACTCTCTGTTCAGTCAGTTAATTGAAGACTAGTTGACTAGTTAACTCAACTAGGTGGCAATTCACTCTCGTAACTACCTGAGAGACTATACTAGGTGGCAGTTCACTCCCATAAATGTTGGTGTGTGCCCAGATCACTCTAGACCACCACTATGGTGCATTGGTTATCTTCCATTCAAACTCATTGAGTTATACATAATATATCATGTGTAAATTATTCATTATTCACAACGGTTAATGAGAATTCTTTCATTCTTTCTCTCCTTCTCCTTCTTTCTCCTTTTCTCTCTGCAAATGTGTGTATCATTTTTTAGCTAGATCTATTCTGTGTAGGTTCAACACATTTACACCCTCTACTTGGGAATAACCTCTTGCTACTAACCAAGATTTGTATTTCTCCACTTTTCCTTTTGCATTCAACTTCTTCTTAAACACCCATATGCTTCCAATGGCCTTTCTTCCAGTTGGCAACTCAACTAGATCCCATGCCTCATTCTTATCCAAGGCATCCATCTCTTCAACCATTTACTTCTTCCAAAGTTTACTATCCTCTAAATTCACTGCTTCACAGACAATTCTGGGATCATCATCAGTAATAGATAAAGCAAAATTAGGGAAAAAATCAAGTGGACTATATCTTTCTGGTTTCCTTCTTTCCCTCATTTATCTCCTCAATACTGGAGTATGAGGTTCTTCTTCTGTTGATTCATATTTTGCATCATCCAACTCAAACTCTATTTTCTTAGGTTCTTCTTTCCTTAGTAGGAATTATAGTTTGGGAACATCTTTAACCTCTCTAAAAACAACATCCCGACTATAAATAGTCTTCTTGGTTTCTGGGTTCCAAATCTTATAACCTTTCATACCATATTTATAACCAATAAAGATACACTTTTCAGCTTTATTATCCAGCTTACTCTAATTTTCCTTTGGAACATGTACATAAGAATCACGACCAAACAGTCTAAGATGTTCAAGAGAGGTTTTCTTACCAATCCATACCTCATGCGGATTTTTGACCACCAACACTGACAAGGGTGATCTATTTACCAGGTAACATGCAATACCCATTTCCTCTGCCCATAATTCTTGTCCAAACCTGACACCACTGAGCATGCTCCTTGCTTTTTCCATCAACATCCAATTCATCCCTTTTTCAAGCCCATTTTGTTGAGGTGTGTATGAAGTAGTCTTATGTCTTTCGATATCTCAATTCTTACAAAACTCTTCGAATTCATTCCCACATAATTCTCCACCATTATCTCTCCTAAACACCTTTATTTCTTCTTTGTTTGATTTTCTACTAGATTCTTAAACTCTTTAAATTTATCAAATACCTTTGATTTATTTATAAGAAAATAAATCCATGTTTCCTTTGGAAATCATCTATGAATGAAACATAATACACAGATTTACCTAGTGATGGAACAAGAATAGGTCCAAACACATCACTGTGTATCAACTCTAAGATCCCCTTTGATCTTGTAGCACCTGAAGGGGATATTAATAGATTTTGTTCACCATATATGAAATGTTCACATAAATAAAATTCCATGGTGCAATTAGACATACCTTCGACCATACTTTATCGTCTAGTGTTTGAAGGCCCTTTTCTCTAATATGTCCCAGTATTTGATGCCATAGTATGGTATTATTTTTAGGGATAGTATGGATTTTTTCTTTTTTATTTCTCTGCTTAGGGACAACATAGCTGTTACGCAGACAAGTATAAGTGCTTCCCACCAACTTGTACATAGTTCCACATCAAACTCCCCTAATCGACACCATTGCTCCTTTGACCATCTTGCAAGTTCCCTTTCCTAATAAAGTATTCACACCTACATCATCCAACTTACTTACAGATATTAGACTCCTAGATAGATATGGAATGTGAAGAACTCCAAGGAGAGTTCTAATCCTTCCATTTTTCAACAACAACTTAACCCTTCCATGTCCCATGATTTTTGTTGTTGATTCATCTCCTAGGAATACATCACCACCATCATACTTTTTGTATTCACTAAACCACTCCCTGTGAGGATTCATATGAAATGATGCACCTGAGTCAATCAACCATACATCAATATTTTCATGTGTACATGTAGATTCCAGGTAAAGATCACCTCTTTTTTTTGTGGAGGTTTTCTCCTCTATGGAAGAGGAATCATTAGACCCCTTTGCTTTATCAACTTTATTAGACCTATAATCTTTCTTGTAATGCCCAACTTTACCACATTTCCAACATTTCCTCAAATATTTTCCTGGGAATTTAGATCTACCTTTATTTTTATATATCCCCCTTGAGGAATTATTTGTATTCCTATCTTGGGGATGACCTCTTATAGATAAAGCATATTTTCTATGACTATCCATGATTTTCCACCTCATTTCTTCTAATAGCAAGGATGAAATCACATCCTCATACTTCAATGCATATTAAGTAGTACTACCAATTGCTACAATCAGATTTTCCCAAGAGTCTGGCAAAAGAACATAACAAAGTAATACACTTATCTTCTTTTACAAGTGTAATATTAACAAATCCAATTTTACTTACCAGAGTATTGAAGGAATTTAGATGCTCTATCACATAATCTCCATATTCCATCCTAAGATGATACAACTTCTTTTGAAGAAACAACTTGTTTACCAGGGACTTTGACTGATACAAATTCAACAAATTTTCCCATAGTTCCTTGGATATTTATTCTCTCGACACATTCAATAACATCAAATCATCCAGGTAAAGTCAAATCGTATTCCTTTCTCTTGTATCTTGATTCTCCCAATCTTCTTGCGACGTGCCAGTAGATTGAGTACTAGTAGTTTGTGTACGAGTAGTTTTTGTACGAGTAGTTTTTGTACTAGTAGTTTGTGTACTAGTAGTTTTTGTACTAGTAGGTTGTGTACCAGTAGGTTGTGTACCAATAGGTCATGTACTGGGATCCACAACGATCCTCCATATTGAGCTTCCATAGCTCAAATTTTGTACCATTGAACTTCTAAATATTGATTCTAGAATTGATCTCCATTCTCTATCGACAAATGAATCACCACTGCAAATCTCCCACTAAACGCAGGTCTATCACAGACCCAAGATAAAATTGATCTACCAAGACCAATCCAAACCCTAAACAACAAAGGCATCCCCTTGAATCCAAAAATGTGCTCTGATACCACATGTAATTTTTAAACCTGTGAAGTAAAGCAATGCATACATATTTTAAACAAAACATAAATTAATCAATGGATCGCACATATAGTACACAAAGATTTATGCTGGAAACCATTATTAGGGATAAAAATAACCTTCCTTGGTGCCACACCTCTAAAATCTTCATTGTATTAATTTCATCATTCGCAATGCAATATATACACAATACTTTAGGTATTTTGTATCTACCAAAACCCTAATCCCTTAATCCGAGATTAATTTAGAAAACCGCTAAAAATAACAAAAATACTAAAATAACAAAAAACAATCCCCCCTAAAAACTTTGGGGCGCTTCCCCAAACCTTGTCGACTCTGGGCTACCACCCGGAGCCGAACGCTCCACGTAATCAGGGGGGGAACTCATGCCCCCCAGGACCCTGTTGGTGTGCGCTTATAAGACCCTGGGTTTAATTTATTCAACCAACAAAACCCTTCAGATACCGACCCTTTTAGCATCCCCTGCATGTAAGTGAAGTCTCACCCGAGTTATCTACTGGGGCTGCAGGAACCATGTTTCTGTAGGGACAAGAAGATGTGACTCTATCATCATATTCATTAATGTTTATCCACCCTATGCACAATATATTTATTCATACCCTTTGATTAGTTAACAAAATCTATTGTGCAGAACCCTTATAACATATACTGCAACATAAATAGCCCACTGTAACATTAATTATTACTGTGCATCCATCATATAGTAAATAAATCTATACTAATCATGCATAAACATAACATCCATGAACAACCACATCAACACAACACATAGAGACATAGATTTTAATGTGGTTCACCCAATCCTTGGGCTACGTCCACAACGACTGTATTCTATATTGATATTCAAGCATTAATCATCTTAGGCCTGTGCACTGCACTTACAATAGATACAACATATTATATCCTTAATATATCCTCGCCACTCTGCAGTGCTCACCTCTCTCTTTGCAAAATCTGTCCACAACCATAATCATAGATTCTCAATCATACACATGCTAAACTCTTCCTTTCAACAACCTAATCTCTCTTTTTCAACAACCTATTTTTCCCTGACCCATTACATATTTATAGATAGATTTAGGGCTTAGAACCCTAACAGTTTATCCCAAACCCATAACATGTCCTAGTTGTTTTCTTTCTTTTTTTCCAGCATGCTTCTTTTCCTTCCTTTGCACCCACATGTTTCTTTTCCTTCTTTAATGATAAAATGTTGTTTTCCTTCTTTTATGTTGAAATATTGCTTTCCCTCCTTGTTTTACGCCTACTCTAAATTTTTTTTTGACCCCACAAACTGATCCCTTTTTCTCCTTTTGCACGTGCTCTTCAAAACTTAATTATTCAAACCGTCTATCCAACAGGCCCCCAATAGTCACTTGTGGCTCGTCCTAAGACACTTAAGCATGTTGCGTTGTGCCCTTCCATGCCTCCATGAAATTTTGAAGAGTTTCTCTTTCTTTAACGACTTCCTTCCTTACCTCGACTTCTTTATCCAATATCTCTTCTAGTACCTACTCAAGGAAGTCGCTAAAGCAACTTTCTTCATAGGTAAAGGTCTTGAAAGCCGAGGTAAGGAAGGAAGTCGCTAAAGCTACTTTCATGAACTTGACTATGCAAGGCACGGTAAGGGTTGTGAAAGCCGAGGTAAGGAAGGAAGGAAGTCACTAGATAAACTTTCTTCACCGTGCCAAAGGAAGTCGCTAAAGCAACTTTCTTCTCCTACATAGCTGCCAATGCCCCTATGACTGTGAGTGCTTCATCCTATATGGGTACTAATCATTGTGCGAGAATATTATGTTCTTCCCTTAGTTGTTATATCTCGTTGTATGACTGCATGTTCACAAGGATCACCACTATGCTCTTAGATGGTGGTAGTGTGTTTATGTTCTCCATGGACTTATGAGCCTTCTCTTGTGCATTCCTTAATATATCATCAGTGACCTTCATTGCCATATCCTCTATCAATTTTGTCCAAAGTTTTGCGTGATTTATTCACATAACTTTGTGCACTCCTCATCCAAACTCTTAATGTTTGCTACTAAGGTTATGGTTGTTCTTTCTCTTTGTTCCTTCTCCTCAGGCGGTGTCCCTGGTGTAGTGTGCACTTCCAACTCCTCGATTATGGTGTGGAAGCCTTGAATGACTTCACTGATTTTGGATACATGTTCCTCTAGTGTGGCTTCTACCACCATCGACACCTCTAGAATCGCCTTATATAGTTTTTGGACGACCCTCTGTATCCTCTCTACCTGTTGCTCGGCCTCATCCTTATCCTTCAATACCCTCTCTACTTCTTTCTCAACCTCGTTCTTCTCCTACACAAATTTTGTATTATCCTTCTGCAATTCATCCTTATCCGATGTTACCTTAGCCAAGATCTTTGACATTGACTCTGTGTGGAACTCTATTTCCTGTGCAATACATGTTTGTAATCGTTGTAGTGCTCCTATGGAAATTTTTGAAGAGACTAAGTCCAAGTGACTTAGTACTCATTCATGCTCCTATATCTTTGGCATGGGGAACTCAATTGCATCTAGCGATATCTTCAAAAATCTGTGTGATGCTGCTATCTCTGTCAAGTAAGAAGTGGTTGTCCTTGCTTCCCCATTCGTGCTTCTTGTTGGTTCTTCATTGGATCTTTTTTTTGGTGCTATCCTTACTGCCTCCACTAGCTACTGCAATGTTTTTAATTGTTCTTTCACCCTTTGGTGTAGTTCTTCTTGTTTATGCAATTCTTGATGAGTTGCCTCTTCTACAACATCCCTCACTTGGTATTTGATCCTGTCGATATCATCATCCATCAAAGTGTAGATAGATGGTTCTCTATGGTCTTTCTTATTCTTCCACGTAGATTTTTTTGTCCCATTACCCTTGTTTGGTACTGTCTCCTGTATCATCACCTTGTCTATTTCCTTGATAATTACCTTGGTTTATTCTTCATTTTCAGGGTGCTCCATCTCTATTTCATTCGTAGGGAACCTTCCAGTCTAGTTCCTAATCCTGCATAATCAGTTGGATGTATTCCTCTATGATTTTTTACTTTGTTTGGACCCATTCCTCTCTCAGGTCTTTCTTTGTTGCATATAGATGTGATGACATTCTGCCCAAAATCATGAAATCGGTGCGTACACCTATATTAGTTGTGGAAAAATGTGTGGTGTATCTTAGATACACCTCCTAATCCTTTTGTTGTATAGAAAGAACTCAATGATGGTGTCTATCTATCTTCTCTTGTTATTCATGTACCAAAAGTTCTGATACTTGGTGGCCAAGTATGTCTTACCTCTTAGACCTAGAAATTTCACATCTTCTAGTTCATTCCATGTTGTGAACACAATTAGAATTAAAAACTAGGAATAGTGAAATTCCATGCCTCTATCTTGTGCTTTCGCGCAATCGATGAGGAACTAGTTAAGGAGGAACGAGGCCCATCTCATTGATAGCCCTTCTACACACTTCTCAGTCGCATCTATCATGCTTGTGGGCACTTGGTATTTCATGCATTTCCTCAACAACTTGCATGCCAATGCTTGCATCACAATTCTTATTATTGGGTCACAGACACTTGGTACGTCCAAACCACGCACCACTTTGACTGTGTGAAATTTCTTCCTCAAGGCCTCTAATAGACCCATGTTACTCTTCTTGTCTGCAAACAACAAGGTTGGATATTCCACTGCTCTAGTGGGAAAACCCCTCTACGGACTAGACCAGGGTTCTAAAGTGAAGGCATAGCTAACCATCTAAAGTCTCCTACTTTTAACAACTATCTTGTCATTACCCCATCATCATACATAAAAGAAAAAGTATAGGGATCCGGTAGGCATACCTTAAACTCCACGTCTGGTGTCGATCCCTTTGCGCTTAGTTGTTTCTCGATTGCAGATCTCCTCCCAAGGCCAACCTACATTCACCAAAAGACAAACAAGAAACTACAAGCATGCATTCTATAGAATGATTAGTGGGTTAGACATCATAACAAAAATGTAAACAAATCATAAAGATTTAAGACATCATTTGGCGGGATGGAAAAATTATTTATTTATATTAATCTCACAAAAGTCGTTTACAATATGAGACAGACAACTGCTCCTCGAACTCGGTCCTGGGCTCCTCTTCACCATGCACCAATTGCTTTCACGTATTCTTCTCCTCTTCAATTCTCTCTAGGGAAATGGCAAGTGTTTGCAATGGAGGAAAAAGGAATTCTGGCTCAAACTCACAATGTGGTTGCAAAATATTGGGCAATGGAGGAATACTGAAATGGGCAGAGTTTCTATGCTCTCATGCTTCTCCTTGGAATGGGACCCCAACACCTTCTTTTATAGGCCAAAAGAGATAGTAACGGTTGAGGTGACTAGCTATGGGCGGTCAACTGGTTAGGTAACGGCCCAAAAACCCATATCCCTTTGCAATTTTCATTTTTCGTGATTTTTTTGTGAGTGTATGCAAGATGTAGTGGTTCAAAAAGCATGTGTACGCAAGTAGTAGTGGTGCAGGGTGCGTACACCTTAAAAAAAATGGTTTTTTAGAAGAGTTGTTCAGTGATGGCTTAACAAAGATAGCAAGTAAGATGGCCTGATGCCAGGTATGCATGTCTAGTGAAATTTAGGGATATAATAGATGTCCCCTAATGTGTGAGGTCATAAGAGCATCTGATGGCCGAAATAAATTACAAATCTGTGCATTTAAGCACTGCACCGCACAATGCATGTGTGCCCGAGAGGCCTGATGTAAAGCCACAAATCCAATGATCTGCCCAATGAGTAGAGCTATCACTTTCAGTGATAGGTTGTTGATCTTGTGTATTGGCACCTGTGAACCTACTTTCTCAGTACCCGTCTCGCAATGGAGTCCAATCAACTCCTCAATGTTGTGAGGCCTGGGGGGAAAAGTATGCAAGTTGACTAGATCACCTCTCCTCGAGAGACTAGTTAGGAAGTAAATGTCTTCAGTCGTTGGATTCAACAACTACCCCTCGAGCACAAATGCCTCAGCGTCAAGATGAAAGTAATCTATCAAATCATTTAGCAACCTGAGTTGTGCCCTCATGAATGGTAACTGGAAGAATTTTAACAACCCACATTGTGATAAAACAACGACAACAACAGGATCTTCTGAGACCAAAAAATCAATGTCATCATGCTCCCTCTCTCTCCAATGAACATACATCCTAAAAAATGACAAAGTCATGGGGAGTTAACTCTTGCTTTTTATTTTTTCCACTTATTGGAGGGTGTATGCGGGCTGCCTTAATGACAGTCGTGTGTGTACGCGGGGAAAATATCTTCTGCCCGCGTGCACACGCAGACTATGCTTGGAAAACACACGTACACGTAGGGTGACCTCTTTAAAGTTCAGTTCCCCCCCAAAAAACAAAAACAAATGCAAAAAAGAAAAATGGAAATGGAGGATGGGCTACTATGTACTTACTTGGTCCAAGCGAAAGTTCATTTCATCCACTGAAGCTCTCGGAATCAACTCTTTCGACAAAGGGGTGTTTTTGACTTTTTTTATCAATTCTCAATTTACAGTGGTGATAATGATCTGCCAACTTCTATTTATAGACTTTTTGGCCCCTTTTTGTCATTTTTTGGACCCTTTTGTCATTTTTTCTAGCTTGAAAATCGTTTAGTATGGTTTTTGAGTTTCTTGGGGGATGTTACGATACATGTTACTTTGGGTATTGGAAAACTTTTTGAGAGTTGGGTCTTTTTTAAAGGTCTTTTGGTAAAAAGTCATTTTTTCAACTTTTCGTATCTAAGTCAGGATTCCACCTCCACTTTCTGCATCTCGTTGTCTTTTTCTCTTTGCCTTAGGATCAACCCCACTAGGTTGCAACACATAACCATCATTGTTTCTTTAGAAGTGTCATAATTTAGTGGTAAAGCCTGCCTTTTCATGGATGCCCTAGTTAGACCCTCACTGATTTTGGCATCCATGCCGTCGTCGATGACTATAGGCTCAGGAGTCCTTTTTAGTTTTTCCTGATTAAGAGTTTGAGCCTCACTTGCATGGTTCATTATCGATTAAGAGTTTCAGCCTCACTTGCATGGGTCGGTAAGCTTGTGATTCAGGAAATGATATCTGTGTCTATAGAGATTAGCATGTCCATCCATAAGTAACTGCCATGCACACATGTTAGCAACATCTTGACACATGCATTCACTTCGTGGCTCCTGCTAAAGTGTGGAATGTCAAACAGATTTAGTATGTCATCTCGTTCTAACCCTCTAACCCATACCTTTGACACATGTATAGGTTGGCTTGTCACTGGATCTATTCTCAATTCCAAGTATTCACCCGGTGCAAGTTTAGGGAACTTCGTTATGTTTTTGATATCATGGTCCACATATTTAAGCTATGACACCTTACCTAACATATCCTCATCGATGATGACACCATCTGGGATGTCAGGTGTTACCAATGGATACTTGGCATCCTTCTTCAATGTCATTGGTTATGCATCATCCTTCCTTGGTGGAATGTAATCCCTAGTAAACCTTGGATCCGATGATGATGCTCCCAGAGTCTCATCAACCTATGGTGTTTTTTTTCTTCTCTCGTTTGAGCTTTCTTTGGTACGAACACTGCTACCTTTAGTGGTGCCATGTTTGTAATTTGGTTGTTGGCGACAACTTCTTAAACTTTGTGGTATTTCTCAGGCTCTGCAACACGACTATCGACTCTCTCTTACTCGCATGCAACTCTAACTAACAATGATCAATATTTCTTAATCCTCCACAACTTTTGTGCCCCTTCACCATTTGTCCCTTGACCTTCCTGCCTATATTAATTGTCTAATCCCTTAGTACTATTCATTCAATACTTTCTTTAAAGCTACATTAATTCCAAATCCTTCACTATATTTTTCCCTTGATTTTCCAGAATATCACGATCTCCATGGGATTTTTCCATTCATGACGACACATCTCCCTGTTGTGCTATCATTACGACTTTTAGTTGTCATTTCCACTCTTTAATGTCATTTAACGGTCTTTATCCATCCTCATCTGCGCAATTTTTCTAGCTTACTTGTTCATTCACTACATAAGCTATGCTTCTACGCATAATTTACTTGCTTGGCATGATTTCTTCCATCTGTGTGACACTCACTTCTTATGCACACTTACTCTCATTGTAACTTACCAATTTTTTTCATGTTTTTCCTTTGTTTTTTTTTTGTTTTTTTTCTACTTTTTCTTTCTTTTTCTTTTTCTTTTGCCTACTATAATTCACTACTATAGTACAAAGGTTCTTGTGTAGGTTAGACTAGTGCGCAGACAGTCAGCCATCCCTATTGTTAAGAACCAAATACCAATATAGCATAGAAAAACCTCAGAAAAAGTACTCAACGCCTTGAAAAAGAGATAATTTCAGATAATAAGCCTCTTCGAGGGGGCAACCTCCTTTTACCCCACTTAAATGTTCAAGTACAAGATGATTCAAAATGAAAATGTCTCCTTGGTATATATAGGAGACTAGGAGGTATAATTACAACTAATGGCCTAAAGCCGACATAAATAAATTAACATTACTAATATAATATGCCCCAATTAAGGGGTAATGAGCCAATATTAGGGCTTAACATGCCCCTCCCCTTGAGACAAGTGTTGACCGCAACACTTGAGTAACTCTGGATGCTTCTGTATATAAGAATCATCTTCCCAAGTGGAATCTTCAGCCGATAGTTTCCTCCATTTAATGAGATACTCTGAAATGGATCTATTCCTCAGCTGGCGAATTCTTGTGTCAGTGATGGCTTCAGGTTCCAATATGATTTTTCCTTCCTCGTCAAGTTTTGGCAATATAGTTTGAACCGGGATCTTGTCGTCTATAACCTTCTTTAAGCATGAAACATGGAAAACTGGGTGTACTCGTGAAGATGCAGGCATCTCTAATTTGTATGCCATAGTACCAATATTTTGCAACACCTTATAAGGGCCATATTACTTTGGTGATAATTTAGTATCCTTCTTGGCTTGCTTGAGGGACATCTGTTTGTATGGTTGTAGTCTTAAAAACACCCAATCCCCTACTTCAAAACTTCTTTCACTACGATGTTGATTTGCTTGTTGTTTCATGC
>JASDQU010102574.1:290103-309051 GCA_032191745.1 Picea mariana
CAAAAGAAAAACCATCCTTCCACACAAAATTTGAATCTCTTTGTATTAGCCCATATCAGATTGAAAAAGTTATTGGTTACAATTCATACTTGTTGAAGGATATTAAAGGAATGATTTAGTCATTGCCTATGAATGGGAAATATCTTAAACATTTATTTTGTTAAGATCTCCAAGTCAGAATCTATACATAGTTGTTTTCAGTACTCCTTTGTATATCCATACTTCGATTAGTTTCTTTTTCCTTTCTTTTTGACACCATTTGCCTAATGGAAGAAGATTTTGGATTCTTAGCAACCCACAAGGGGTCACTATCCCACAGTTGGATCCAAATGTTGATCCACATTCATTTATCAACGTTAGTACATACACACCCATCCTCAGTATTTTTCCTTTGTTTTTCAAATATTCTTTACTAAGTTGTTTCCTCCTTTCAAATGCGGGTTCGGGTCACACTACTACCAAACTCCCAGGTTTGAAAACCTGCAATCCCATGTATCTATACTTAGTCATTTTTCTTCTTTCTAAATCTCAATACTCAATCGTTTTTAAGTGATGCGGGAGAACAACATGCTCTTTTCCCTCAATTCCCCATGTCTTGTGTCCCACATTCGTGCAACACTCAAAATGTCCCATGTTTATTTACATCCTTCAAAATGCACCTTTTTACCTTTTTATACTTAGCCATTTTTCTTAGAATGCGGATGTGGGACACGTGTTTATCCCACTTACCTTTTTCCCATGTTGTGTCCCACAACCCACAGTCCCACATTATACAAAATGACCTTCTCACTTTCACAACCTGCATAATGATATTCTCCCATACTTAGCCAATTTTCTCATTACATGTGCGAGAGGCATTCCATTTTCACTTTTTCCACTCCCCATGTCTTCTGTCCCGCATCTCACAATCCCTCCTTCACCATAATGCACTCTCCATCCCTCTTTTACCACTTCCATACTTAACCATTTTTCACCTTCCTCAACATCATATCACCATTTCCTAATCACATTTATTTCCCCTACCACATCAGCCGCCACTTGTGTGAATGTAATGTCATTATTAAAAATGGCAAATATTTCATAAGCCTTGCAATAAATTCAAAACCTCATCATGCAAGCTAACAACTTTGAAATAAAATATACGGTTATTAATCATCAATTCAATACATGGTAAATTAAATAAATAGATAATATGCAAAGATATAAAGTGTTATATCGACACTAGCGCCACCTAGTGGTAAGAATAGAAAGCAATGTAAGTAATGTCAAGTAGGAGAAAGATTTGTATTGTGGAGATATGATAAATACACTCAGATGTGAAGACCAAGAGTTCCAGTGGTCGTAAGCTTACAAGTGCTACGAGGCCCTCCCTTCTATCGAGAAGAAAAAAACAGGTCTAGACCTTGGACATAGCTCTAGTTGGTTGTGTTCTGAAGGTGATAGACTTCAAAGAGCTAGTTTTGTGGTGCATAGATAAATTTGATTTAGAGAAGAGAATAATTCAACTTCAATGGCGACAACATATTTCCTTAGATCCTTTAGTATTCACAAGAATGATACAACTCTCGAAGCCTACCATGCATTTTAAAGGTGAAGAAGCCAAAAAAATCCTCAAAGAACACAGAGGAGGAGAAGAGCTCCTCGAGAAATATTTGGTCAACCCAAGAAAAATACCAATGCTTCTAAGATTGAGGTAAGTTCCCTAAATTATTCCTACAAGTAATTTGTTTGGTTGTTTGCTCACATGATTGGTTTGAAATCCACGACCTCCAATCCTATAAATATTATTTATATTCTTCACTTCGTTGTGCATGAAGATGCTCTTATTGATTAGGGTCGCATTATTTCCAATGAACTCTCTTTTCAACTAGGTGGTCTAAAAAGGACCTGAAAATTATACATGAAATCTTATTTGATCTTTTTCACAACCTATTGCCATGTTTTTGAAGATTTATCAAGGGCAATAAGTGTCGACCTCAAGGAGGAACCAGTCTTTTCCTGGTATCTAGCCTTATGGAGACAAAAGGCTTAATATTATTTTTACCATGTTCACAACATTTTCATCTCTGAATTTAAAAAATTAATCTTCATCCCTAACACGTCAATATTGCCACTAGAAGTTGCCACCTTTCTCTCAAAGAAAGGATTTTTTGAAACCACTGAAGATTTCAGTATCATAATGTTATTTGGTTTCAAACAAAAACCCTTTCTCCTTCCTTTCTATGTATCAGGCAGACACTTTGTTACAGAAGTTTGTAGGCAATACAACTCTTGGGTTCATTTCATTAATGAGAAAAGAAAAAATCAAGTCATCCCATTTCCTTGGAAAGTTGGAGAATTTGGTGTAAAGCACATCTCCCATTTGGATGAACTTGCAGGACAATTTGACTAACTCGGTCTCAATGAAGCAGAATGCATTGAGGGTTTCAACCTTGATGATTCATTTACTGCACATATGTCCCTGGTGGGATATTACTCTTATTTCACTAAGATTGAACAATTTAGATAAGGAGGAGGGGATAATTTGAACATCCCCGAGACCTTAGTAAATGAATCTCTTAATGATATGGAAGAATTAGCCAACTCTAATGAGTGTTATCGATGACAAGGTAGAGAAGTAATGAATAAAATCCCCATTTCTCCAACGGTGTCTCAAAGAAGTACCCCAATAAGAATAAAACAAAGGAGTAGTGGTTTGGAAACAAGGAAAATTCTTGCCGGAAACTCTGATGATAACAATGATAAGGACCCAACAAAGAAAAATCTTGAAAAATCCCATGGTGCACATACCTCGGGGTTAGAAATAACTAAAATTCAAGAAAGTCCACAAGAAATGGATGTAGACAATATTATTGAAGAACTTGGTCGGTCAGAACAACGATTGTTGCTAACCCAAGAAATTGTCAAATCTCTGGTCAGTTAAGAACCAAAAATATTTGAAGAGGAGTCTGTAACACTTCACTACGTAGCCTACAAAAGAAGTTCTAAAAATTTGTTAATTGAAAAGGTAAACACAAAAAGCAAGAAAATTTATGAGAAATGGAAATCAAGAATCGATTTCCATTGGGTTGCACCTTCAAAGATTGTAGTTTCATGAGGTGATCGGAGAGGCATTGAAGGAATCTATCTGTAACATAGAAAAAGAAAATTTAATTTTAAAGGAAAAAATTGAAAGAACTAGACACAACTCTGATTCCAAGACCATTGTTTGTTGAGCCATTAAACACAATCTAACCAACACTTACCTTAGAAGATATTCTAGAAAGCAATAGCAAGTGGATAGGTTCATTTAGTTTGTTGTTAACAGTAAGAAAGTATGTTGGATATGGAATACAAAAAAAAAATAGATTTAATCCAAGAAATCTAGGAGCTTGCACATGTCAAAGAATATCTCCAAAAAGATCTAGAAAATGATTAGGGTTTTTACAAGGAATTTGTGGGAACATTTTCAGCTAAAGTTTCCAAGTTTAAGTGATACCCATAGAAGAGAAAAAAGGCATTCCTTATAACATCTGGATGAAACAAATTAATGCCTATTGGTTAAAAAGAATAAAAAGTTTAAGAGAAATTATAAATGAGCTTGATATTGTGAAGAATAAAAGAGGTGACTTTTTCTTCAAACATGTTGATCTCATGAAGGAACTTGACGACCCAAATTTATTAATGGATACAATACTTTTATCTAAAGAGAAATTACTAGAACAACTTGATGTATTAAAAGTTGCATGGGCGAGTGAGTTGATTGACTCAATAGAATTCTCCAAGGAAGAAGTTGAAAGGTGGTTGGTTAGATATATCAATAGGAATGATGAGGTGCATGACACGTTGTGCCAATTGGGTATCGACCTAAGAGAAATGGAGAATGAGTTGTTCGAGATAAATACCAAACATGAGATCACAGTGGCCCCCATGAGGGAATACATAGAACAGTGGCTAAGAAAAGACTTAATCAAGACCAATGAGCCAGTAAGAAACAATTGCAACAGTTATACTACCTCTAGCACAACAACCATCTACAAAATAGACACCAACAATCAAGTAATAGGTTCAGGAATAATTTCCATCAAAGTGAGTCAAATAGCAACCCTATTCTCATTTTCCTTGTCTTTCTTCTACAATCATTTGTCATATTTCCTTCCATTTACCAGTAATTTGTGACAACTAGGGTTGATCCTTCATTGTTTTTCTTGTGTCTTCTAGGTATTTTCATTGCATGATATGCAAGAGCCCCATGCCATTCCTCTTTGAAAGACAATCACAATATTTTATTTGTATTCCAAGATAATAATCTTTTATTTAAAGACATATATTATTTTGAGGTCCCCATAGAACTAATTGGGACATAACATTATTGTTATCTCAAGACTTCAATTTAAGCATGAAATTTCAAATGTATGTCTATCTGAATCTTATATGTTCTTAATGAAATGGTCCATACTTTCTTTTCACTTTGTTTGAATATTGTGTTCTACTATGATGAATATTGTGATGGAAATGTTGTCTTATTTTACTACACATTATTTTGGTTTATAATCATGTAATATATTGTAAATATTTACTTTATACAAGATACTTGGTCCTTTCTCAGGTACTCTTTGCATGTGAATATTTTTAAAATAAGCTTGGTCCTTCTTAGGAATTTTATTTTTTTCTTGTATTTTATTTGAAATAGAGGAGTACCACCTCTTTAAAAACTCAGGAGTATTATATCCTTGTGAGTTCGACTCAAAGACCATAAAATAGTCTCTAAGATCAACAACCCAATTGTAGAAAGGGATAGGGTCTGAGCAGGGTTAGGGACAAATGGGTGGAAGGGCATAGGGGTTTGATGGAGATAGAGGCCCAGTGGGGAAGTGGGCTAGGGGTAGAGGTTGGGAGTCAATGGTGGAAGGGACTTATTGGAATGGGTCCAGGGTCTAGGGGTGGAAGGGGCTAGGAGAAAAAGTTTTGGCCCAATGGATAAGGGGCTTGAGCGGGTAGGGGAAAATTTTCCTAATGGTGGAGGAAGGGGCCTATGTGTGGAGGAGCCCAGGGGTGTCATATGGTTTGGGCCTAGGAATAAAGTGTGGGTCATTGGGCCTTAGGTGTGTAGTGTCTAAGGCCCCATGGGTGTAAGGGTTAGGCATCCCAAGGGTAAAGCGGTGTCGATGTCAAGTAGAGGTGGGGGGGCAAGTAAAAATGGAGCTAGGGTCTACGAGATGGGTGTCAAGGAACTAGTGTTGGGGGGCTAGTTGGGAGGTGAGGACCCAAGGGATGATAGGGTTGTAGTGGGGGTGGTGGGGAATACATGGAAGGGGTAAAGAGGATTTCGAATACATTGGTGAAGGATCCAAGGATAGGGGGATAAGGTCCAGGGAATTGTGGGCCAAGGGTTGTGGTTGGCGATATGGTTACGGATGAGGGGTTAGGGGATAAGGTTCCTAGAGGAAGGAATAGGGACTTAGGGTAGATGGGATAGGGAAAGAATAGAACCCTAGGTAAGAGATTCTAGGGGCATAGGTGTTAAGGTCCCAAGAGGGGGGATATGGCCCTGGCATGAAGGTGGTTAGGGTAGAGGAAAAGGCCCAATGGAAGAGGGCATTAGTGGTTGAGGAGAAGATAGGGATGTGGGAAGAGGTAAGGTATAAAGAGTGGATGGGGATGGGATAGAGGCTTAATTCAACTAACTCTTGGGTTCCCTCCCTCGACCATCTCAAGGCCTTGAGACCCATACCTAATAATCAAAACTTGTGAGGGAACTAACATGTTTATCATAGGTCAAGGATACCTTCCAAAGGTAATTTGTGGTGCTTCAAGGCATTGTGCATGGTTCTGCATGCCTAGGCACAAAGGTAGCTAGCAGTTGAGTAGAGGTGGGGGGGAAAGCATAGAGAAGGCTAGAACTGAGAAAAGGTTGGGATAGAGGGGTAGAAGGGGATAAGGGTCTGATGGGAAAGAGGGGAAGGAGATATGTAGTGGGAATGAGGGGGTGGAGTGAGAGGATCAAAGTGGGAGGAGGTGAGATGAGATTAAGGGTGGATGTCTAGGGAAGTTGCGGTGGTGGGAATGAAGGAAAGGAGGGATGATCCAAGGGGTAGGGTGAGGCAGGATGGAGAGGGAGGAGAAGAGGAGGTGAGGGAGATCCAAAGAAGAGAGGGATATAGGTGAGACCTGGAGAAGAATGCATGAGGGGGTTGGATAAGAGGTGAAAAGGGGTAGGAGGTGAGAAGAAGTGAAGGATGGATAAAGGAAAGGAAGGAGGCTCCAAGGGGGAGGGGGTAGAAAGATGAATGGGTTGGAGGAGACACTACAAGGAGAACACCTTCTAGTGGAGGCTTTAATGGAACTTCCAGGAAAAAATTATCCCTTCTCTGTTTATAGTGGAGGTCGGAGACCAGAGGTTTTTTCAGAGGTTTTCTTATCGGTGAGCTTGTAAGGTACATATGCACTAGTACACACATAAAAAAAAAAATTGATGGTACTTAAATGTTCAAAATCATCATTATAATTTATAATAAAAATAACAAGCACCGGTCAAAGCGCATCAGTGTTGTTGTATCTTACGACCTGGTGCATATCATTGTCATCAGGTGCACCGTAGTAGGGTAAATAAATAAAAAATACCAACTCGATATTCATTGTTACACTTCATCCCATGCTTCCAAACTCTCAATAAATCACCATTGTTCACTCTCCTTCCCAAGATGCCCTATTTCTGGTGCTCTATAGCGAGTTGCAGAGCTCCACCAGTAGATTACACATATTTCAAAATTTTGGAAATTACCATGACTTTTCATTTTCTCTCAGCAATGGAACCATGCCTCCTAGGGACATAAGAGGCCAATTGAATTGTTTATTACCTTCTTCTTTTCATTTTCATTCGATTAAAAATTGAATTTATCTTGAAATTTCACCATTTTTTCAATTTTTTTCCAATTCTGCGTAGTGCGCTTGAATGCTTCGACTTGCTCTGAAGCGGTGTGTCCTGTGAAAAATTCACAGTAAGCACCACCAGTCGTGCATCTAATCTAACAGTACACACTAGTTCCATTTAAGGAAGAGTTCCAAGATAAATTTTAAAAACAAAGCAGTTTGTCTTTTGTGATGCCCCTCAATCGATGCATTGTTTTTTACGCCTTGAACTTGGTGCGTTACAAAAGGAAAAATCTCGCTAAACAACTTGTCGTTTCTCTTGGAACACTGGAGCACCGATTCATTCCATTTAATTAAGTGCACTGATACATTTACGACACATAAAATTTAATGTAGCAGTGCAACCATTTTAACCAAATGCACCAGTGTTGTTAATACACCTGCACCAGGACAGAAATTGACTGAATTGGCATAAGAGGGTGTCTTGTTGGGTGCCCTATTTCGGTGCTATATTATTCAAAACACACCGTTAAACAAAAATCAATGCTCCAATAACATGCTAGCAAAAGTGCGTTCATAGGTCCAACAAATGCACCAACATTGTAAAGAGCATGTCACTAGGCCGAATATTTCACAATCTATCATTGTGGTGCATATTATGAGATGCACCACTAAAACACATTGTGGTCCAAAAATAAATGAGATGCACCAATGTGTAAGCTCTAATAGTACGCATGGGTGTTGTTATAGGAAACACACCGCCATAATTTAAAAAAAAATAAACATTATGGTGCATCTTTTGTGAGGCCCCGTCTCTTATGCGTTATGAAAGAAAATGCATCGCTAAACAAATTTTTGGTGCTCTGGTATAATTGGGGCACTGGTGCTTTAAGTTTAACAAAGCGCACTAGTAATTTTGTGTGCCATAAATTTTACTGTAGCGATGCATCCTTGTTAACCAAATGCATCGGTGTTGTTAAGGTAACCGCACTAGGAAAAATATTGAAAGACTTGGCATGTCGATGTGTCTCATTGTATGCCTTGTTACCGGTGCTCTACGCAACCCAACGCACCGCAAAACAAAATTTCAATTCTCCAATAACATGGTAGCACCAATGTGTTCATATTAACACATTGCATCGCTTAATTTGCAATAAAACAATTTAACCTAGAAGTTCCTTTAGGTACAACAAACACATTGGTGTTATAAAGAGCACAACATTGGGATGAATATTTTACAATTTAACAGTGCGGTTTGTATTATGTGACGCACCGGTAAAATACGTGGTGGCATGACAAGAAACGTGGTGCATCGGTGTGTGACAGTAACAACATCGCATAGCGGTGTTGTTTTTTTTATTTAGAGCACTATGTGCGATGCATAGTTACTATTTTAGGTTCACCAATTACTTTTCTACATTTTCTTGCAAAAATAAATAAATAGAAGTTATTTATAGATGTGTGTGTTTTATAATTTCAATTCATTTTATTTATATATATGTTCCTAAAAATATTTGTATGTGAATCTGAGACAACAACAATGAAAGGAGGAGCATGAGGAGGAGAAGAAGGAAAAAAACATACACATTTGTATGTGAGTGGGAGGCTAGAGAGAGGAAGAGGGAGTTGTTCGTTCACCCTATTTCACAATAGACATGTGCCCTTTTTTTGGATGTTGTCCTCCTATAGTTTTATGAGGAGGGCACATCCCTCAAGGGGAAATCTTCGTTGTGATAGTAATTAATATGTCATTGGGATCATGGTCAATATGAATTTAGGGTAGATGCCAACATGTGGTATCATCCCACGAGGGAGGATGTTTATTTGATCATTAGGTTGTCTAGGAGGGGGGATAATTGGCCCCAGTTCCTTGATCTACCGCCTGGTGTTATAGAAGAGACCCAACTAGCATATGTACAAAGATATGTTAGCCCATATGCAGATGAGTTCATTTCATAGAGATGATGTTAGGTGCCTATGTTTTATTATCTCGACACGGTCACACTCTAGTTTTGATGGGCACTGCATTAGTTACAATTTGATGTATTATGTATATAGTTTAGTGTATAGGCACTTATTGATTACATCATCACGGATTTTTTTGAGAAAGTTTTGTTTTGTATTGGATCATTGTCGCTTCGTTTTAAATGGGAGGAGATTCTTCCCATTCATGTCATATTTATTAAATATTTTTTGGAAGATTTCATGCCACTTGATTAGGAGTACTATGCTTTCCTACTAGGCCTATGTTTGATGTGCAAATGCGTATGTGGGAGCATTTGTTTCCAAAGAAGGGCCAGTTGGAGTTGTCGTGTACTCTGGTAGGTAGGGATGTATGTGATTTTTTGGCTAGAGAAGACAATCTTGTTCTCGATATTGTACAATACCCATAAGCAGGGTTGGATTGGAGAGGATGTCCAAACATCCTATTTACAGTAATCGAGCCACTATATCAGAGAGGCAATATTATTGTTATATTTTGATAAATCTAATTACGTATTTTTATGTCTTACTTAATACGCATGTAATTTATTGTAACATTTTGTTTCGATTGTCTTATTATTATTATCTATTTTTTTTCATATATTGGCACATATATTGGGGATGAGCCTCCCCATTAGAATGAGGATATGGAGGAGGCAGAGGATTGGTTTGCAGTACATAGACCCTGCATGCCATGCAAGCCAAATTAGAGAGCCCGGATAGAGGTGGTGGATCACCTATGTGGTCTCATGATTAGTCACGAAGTGGTACCCACAACAGTTAGAGACATAATATGGGTACTAGATCTCTCTATGATATTGACGACTCTACCTTGTGACATGACATTTTTGATGCGTCATATTGTTAGTGCCGTCAACCTCATCAAAAGGTTGAGGGATCCTACTTGTGATACTACTCCATATGGCTCATCACCGGACCCATCCACATCCTCTACTCCACCACATGGTCCTCCTCCTCCTCTTACATCTCCTCCACATGAGTCTGCACCATCCATCGACGCTATTGTTTCCCCTCCATTGTGTCTACACCATCCATGTTTGATCCTCCTCCTCCTCCTCCTCCCCTACACATGTGTCTTCTCCATTCACACCTAATACTCCTCCTCCTCCTCCCCCTCCACATGTGTCTACACCATCCACCTATCCTTCGACTTCTCCTCCACATGCATCACCATCCATTGAACCTCCTCATCCTCCTCCACTTGTGTCACCACCCATCGATCCTTGTCCTTCTCCTCCACATGTGTCATCATCCACCAATCCTCCTCCTCCACATGTGTCACAAGATTCTAATGCTATGGACACTATGTTCATATTGGGTATTTTTGCACAAGTTGATCTTGATAGAGAGACATTTGATAGTGTACTTATGTCGACATTTATTTCTGACATTATTATTGATAGACCCTCTACCTCTAGTACATAGAAATTGATGCATATGGCTCTGGTGGTGGAACTAGCTAGTAGTGGTATTGATTGTTTTATATTTGGCTTGAGATGTATATATGACATGTTTATTGCATATTTTTTTGAGATGTATGTTTGAAATATATTGATATGTATATGTTTAGTCATGTTTGGTGGGATCCAAACTTTTTATTGGAATCAGATGTCTAGATCAGGTTTGTTTGGAAGCTAGAAGTCTTAAAGGCCTGGATTAAGTCATGCTCTAAACATAGACGGTGTGAACAACAAAAAAGACTTACCACTTTTGAGGAGGAGATCAAGGTTGCTTTAACAAATTTACCAAGGTCTGGGTTGTATCCTTTCAGTGATTGCAGATTGAATTCCTTGGAGACTGAGTGTAATCGCCTTCTACTCATCGATGAAGAACATTGGCAACAAAAGAGTCGTGCAATCTGGTTAAAATGTGGAGATCGAAATACTAAGTATTTCCATAAATTCGCTAGTGCGAAGAGGAATCAAAAGCATATATGGGAGATTTGGGATGATCTGGGTCAGGAACATAGAGAACAAGAAGCTCTAAAGCCTGAGGCAAACAAATATTTCAAAACGTTATTTTTGAAGGATCAGCTTATTTCTCCTGTGGATCAATTGAATCTTGTCCGACTGTTTCCATGCTTTATTTCTGTTGAGGAATCTATTCTAATTGATATACCGGTCACCAAATAGGAAATTTGGGGTATTTTAAAACTCTTCTCAATTGATAAAAGTCCAGGCCCAGATGGTTGGACGACTGAGTTTTATATAAAAAAAAATTGATGTTGTGGGGGATGACCTGTTGGATTTAATTGAAGACACAAGGATTAGAGGGAGGATTAAAATTTCCTTAAATACTACTTTCTTGGCGTTGATTCCAAAGGAGAGTAATCCTTGGACCTTTGGGGATTATAGACCTATCGCGCTTTGCAATCTTTGCTACAAGTTGATTTCTAAGGTAATTGAAAATAGGATTAAACCTATACTATCGAGGGAGCTTTCGAGTGAACCACTTGGGTTCTTAAAGGGCAGACAAATTTTGGATGCCATTGGTACGACACAAGAATGTATACACAGTATCAAATCCAGGAATCAAAACGCCTTGATTCTTAAAATGGATTTAAGAAAAGCATATGACTGTGTCAATTGGGATTTCTTACGTCTGATCTTAGTTCAAACTGGGTTCAGTGTTCACTCTATAAATTGGATTATGAGTTGTGTGGTTAGCTCCTCATTCTCGGTACTAATCAATGGAGAGGCTTCATCTTTCTTCACTAGCGAACGTGGATTGTGACAAGGTTGTCCACTCTCACCTTTTCTCTTTATTCTTGTTATGGAAAGCACCAACATTCTATTAAAAAAAGGACAAGTGAAAGTTCATCTAACTGGCATCAAGGTTTCAAGGATTATTAAATTCCTTCATCTTATTTTTGTTGTTGATGTTCTTATTGTGTCTAAGGCCTCTCAGGATGAATCTTAGGTGATTAAATCGTTGTTGGAATTGTTTTGTTGTGATTCAGGCTTAAAAGTAAGCCCTCAAAAATCAACTTTCCATTTTTCTGGGATCCATGGAGAACCATTGGAGCAGTTTAGAACTATGTTTTCTTATAATTTTGAGGAGTTGTTTGTGGGATTCTGTTACTTGGGGTACCATTTAAAAGTTGAGAAGAGTACCTTTGAAGACTAGAGATGGCTTATAATAAATTTTGAAAAAAGGATCAAACAGTGGTGCAACCGATGGTTGACACTTGGTGGTCGTTATACACTTGCTAAATCGGTACTTGAAACAAAATTTGTCTATTGGATGGCCCTGGCGGTGATTCCAATCTCTTTTCTCTCTAATATCCGTAAGCTTATCTTTGACTTCCTCTGTTCATGGGGTGGAAAGACACAGGGAATGCATCTTTTTAGTTGGGAGACATTAGCAAAGCCAAAACACCTTGGTGATTGGGGTCTTCAGAATCTCTTCCTTTTTAATTGTGCCCTGGCAGCAAACTTATTATGGCAAGTTTTGTTTAAGGAAGGTATTTGGAAATAAGTGATCAAGGATAAATACTTCCCATATTTTTATGTGGCAACTTGGCTTAGGTCGGCATCACCTCTCCAACCAGCAGCTTCGCAGATCTGGAAAACTTGTTGAAGTCATTACCTCTCATTACTCGTTGGATTAGCTAGGAACCTAGGAATGGCACCTCCATTTTAATCGGTATGGACAAGATCTTGGGAATCAACAATTCCTCCTTATTATCTCTAGAACTTTGAGGGGCACTAAAGGAGCGTAAAATTTGTTATTTATATCAGGCACCTGTACAAGCCTCTATGGGTTTCATTACCAATCAATGGAAATCCAATGATGGCTTAGAAATTATGGGAACTCTGGTTTTTGAATGGATTTCTTACTGTAAGGCACTCATTCATTATGGGATTCAACTTCAACCTAAATAAGACTTGCTTACCTGGACAGGTGGTGATCACTCTGGGGTTATCACTGTTAAAAACATTTATAATACATTAGCACAGGAATATTGGCCGACCCAATTAACAGGTTGGTGAAGACAACTTTGGACTTGGGATCTGGCACACAAGATCAAACTCTTTACGTGGTTGGCGCTGGAGAATAAAATATTTACATGGGAAATTTGGAAAAAAAAAAAAGAGGCTGGGAAGGACCGAGTGTTTGTTCTTTGTGCAATAGGGATGAGGAGACAATATTTCATATTTTTTTAAGTTGTACATTCACTCAACAAATTTGGATTTCCCTGTCTACAGTTTACAACTTTGCTACAATTTGGGGAGGTGGTACTCTAACATTTTGTTATGAAAATTGGCTTAAGATGGAGAAAGCTCTGTGCATTCTACCTGCATTGACTTGCTGGTATATTTGGTTGGCAAGGAACAAGTGAATTTTTGAATCCTGTACAACTATTGTTCAAGGATTAATATATCATATCTGAGGTATGATGGAAGCTACTAGTGCTCGATATCCTCTTTCTCATTTTCCCAAAAGGAAAAAAAAAAAAACTGATCTTTCCATGCATAATATTTGTTGGTTCGATGGTGTTGCTCAAAATAATGTCACTCTGAGTGGAGCTGGAGGTATCATAAAAACTGAGGGGAACACTATCTACAGGTGGACTTTCAATTGCGGGGTGGGAACAAATACTAGGGCAGAACTTCTTGTTGTGTGGACCACCTTATCACCAGCACACAAACTTGACATTGACCAGCTACAGTTGCTAGGGGATTCTAAAATTGTGGTGGAGTGGTTAAATCATAAGTGTAATATTTTTGTTACATCTCTCATGGGATGGATGGAGAAGATTAGGACCCTCATTACACTCTTTAAAGATATTATATTTGATCACATACACAGGGAAGAGAATGTGGAAGCTGATACACTTTCAAAAAAATCTCTCCAGGTTCCGAAAGGGAGGATCCATTTCAACAAATGGCAGGATGGCCAGGAGGGCCCCCCTCTATCACTTTGAATTTACATCTGATTTAGATAGTATTTGGGGAATTCTATGACTTCATTATATTTTTTGAGTTATCTCTGGTTCTATTTTGTAAACATGGTTGTAGATATTTTGGACTGTACTATTGCAATTTTATTTGCAATTTTGGACTGATTACATAGGGGTAGAGACTGAATAGTTATTTCTGAGTTTTTATTCTGGAACTATGTAGTACATCTCTTCATGTCTGTGATGGAGGATTTATCCTTAGTTGAAGGCCACTAGTTGGCAATGTATTTTGAACTCATGTACTCTCTTTGAGAACAACATATATTAAATATATATTGAGAAATTTTCTACTGGAAAAAAAATATCGCTCATGTATATTTTGTTTTTCATATAATGTTGTGGTTGTTGTTGTTAGATTTATAAAATGTATTATGAGTATGATAATTATTAACATTATTAATGAATTTTTGTTTTTAAATTAAATTGAAGATGTATCACTCATTTAAATTTATAGTTGTCATATAATGTTTAACTTTAGTTTTATGAAATCGTTTAATTTGGATTATGATTACAAAAATTATAACCATTAATGCCATATAATGTTTAACTCTTCTTCAAGGTGAATTGTTTGTTGTCTAGCAAGATACAATATGTTGATTAAACGTATTTAGAAACTAAAATACTTAAATATGATGAGTGAAATGATTGTGATTTGAATAATTATGTCATTTTCAACTATATAAATAATTATGTCTCTGTGGTGAATTCATACGATGGTGAATATATCTTTGTGGTGAATACATATGGTAGTAAATATATCTTTGCGGTGAATACATACGGTGGTGAATATATCTCTATGGTAGTATTTGATTTTTTTATGGTGGAATAATATCTTTGTGGTGAATACATACGATGGTGAATATTATCTTTGTAGTGAATACATACGACGGTGAATATTATCTCTGAGGTGAATTGATGCACTAAATATATCTATGCGATGAGTATTATCTCTATAGTGACGAATATTATCTGTGTGGTGCTACTACATGAATATTTATCTCTAGGTCTATGGTGAATTTGGTATGCGGTAAATCAGATATATGGTAACTCTATTAGTGGCTATTCAAACCCTTCTGTTAATTAGGTGCATAAGTTTCTTAATTATTAATTTTTCTTTTCAATATGAGTAATTCATCGTTGATACCTAAATATAATAGAGGAAGGCCTACCAAAGTAACCCTAGACGGTTTTCAAGAATCTATAGAATCAATAGAAAAACGTTTGCATGAATCTATAGAATCAATAGAAAAATGTAGAGAAGAAAGAGAAGTCAAACTTCAAAGAATGTTTGTAGCAATGCTTCGAAATGAGTTAGTGGAAATGCTTGATAATAAATTTAGATCCTCCGAAGATAATATTCATAGATAGATGGACAATAAACTATTACAGTTTCACACTCAACTAAACAAAATGGATGCTAGATTACAAGAAATAAAAAAAAACTAACCAAGAACAAAAACAATCAACAAAGGAAGAAGAGGCGAATGAAAATAATAATCTTAGGGACAATATTAAAGAGATATAAGACAAACTAATTAAAAATTTGGCCCTAAATGGCGTGGAACACAAATTGGATATCAAACCTATCTAAGAGGAAATGAATAAGCTCGTAGAGTTAGACCATAAGCGTAACAAAAGAACCTTGAACCTCATAATTTTTGGTATAAAAGAACAGAAAGATGAGAACACATTAGCAATAGTTAAGGAGGAATTAAAAAATAAATCACAAATTGAAACGATAGGCCTTATAGAAGCAAAAAGTTTGGGCAAAATAATTTAAAATAAAGATAGGTTTATTCAGGTTATGGTAAGCTTTAATGCCCATAATATGACATACTTAGTTAAACTCTAAGCTTAAAAGGGTCTAGAATATTTATAAATGAATACCTTATTCCATAAGATCAAGCTAAAATAAGGAAGGAGGTTAAAAAGGTAAAGGAAGCTAGAAATGAAGGAAAATGGACAATAATTAGGAATTGAAAAGCTATTATTAGGGATAGAGACCAAAAGGATAACAATAAATGGCAATTTGAGACACTTCGGATCCTTTCTTGGAACTATCGAGTCTTTCCTTGGAACAAAGGGCCTATATTAAGTTTGGATCCCAAGTGAAATTGATATTGTATTTCTAGTTGAAACTTGAGAGCATGAGGAATCTAAGGTCCCTAACATAGATGGATTCATAATTTGGTAAACATGGTAAACATAGAACATAAAATCCTCTTGTAGAGGGGTTGGAGGCATAGCTTGTTACATAAGAACAAACATTTCTCCTCACATTCGTCTTCATAAAAAAGGCCCTCTCAATCAGTTCATTTAGGTGGAGATTTCATATGTCAATGCTACAAAGATGTATATAGCAATTTGTTATTTTGCGCCTATTAATTCTACCTTTTATACAAAAAACAATCTAGATAAAAATTATCCCTATAAAATCTTAGAACAAGATATTTACAGTTTGAGAAATGAAAGTAGTATCCTCCTTCTAGGATAATTTAATGTTCGAACTGCAACTAATAAAGTTATTATCTTGAGAAACGATTCCAACCCTAATCCTATGTGGATAAACAAGGACCTTGTTTTAGCTAATAGATACAAGAGAAATTTGGAAGACTTGACCAAGAATTTATATGTTACTGAGCTAATCAAGCTTTGCAGTTCTCAAGATCTAATCATTTTCAATGGTCTAATGAAATGGCCGAAATCTAATTAGATGACTTGCATCCATGGGTTGGTTAGTGGTGTTGTGGACTATTTGATATTAAATATCGTTGTTTACAACCAAATAGTAAATTTTGACCTTTTAAACAACCATGAGCCTGACTTTGATCATAGACCTTTAACCCTAACTCTAACCTTTACCATGCACATAAACCCCCTTGAACATAAATCTGGTAACCAAAGGCATCTACTTTTTGAAAAAAATAAAGCTAATCTCTTTTTAAAGGACTTAGACACCAAATTAAATCTTCTATCATATAAAAAAAATATTGAAGACATCTATCATAATTTTACAACAATCCTCTCTACATCCATAAAAAAAAATTATTGAAGTGTTGTGTAAAAAGAAGAATAGAATCGTCAACCCTTTGTATGATAACGAGTGTAAACTTTCTAGAAAATCCATTAGGGATGCTTGTAATGAGTCTTTGAAATATGATAAGATTAATAGAGACAAAGTCATAATTAAAAGAAAAACAAGGCACTACATAATTAGAAAGCAAGAGAATCTTTTGCACCTTTCTAAGCTAGATCCAAAGAAATTTTGGAGGTAAATTACGACTTGTAAAACTAAAGAAAATGTTATGATTCCCCTAATAGATTGGAATTCCTACCTTAAAAATATTTATGAATTCCATAATGTCTTGGAAAAAATTCCAAAAGTTTCTACAAAAGGTTTTTTTGTTTTTTTTTGTTTTTTTTGTTTTTTTTGTTTTTTTTCGTTGCGGTAGACGACATAAAGTTTGGGGTTAAGTTTCTTTCAAAAGGGAAAGCTAAGGATCTAAAATATTAAAAATTGGATGGCCTATTTTGATCCCCCCACATACACAAGCTCTTCAATTTAGCATTCAAGTAAGGCTTCCCTAAACCTTGGACTCAAAGCCTCACTGTACCTATTTTTAAAAGTGGGGATAAAATCAATCCCTCTAATTATAGGACCATTATGATTAGCCACATTCTATCCGAGCTATATGGAAGTATTTTGGAAAAGAAGATAAACATATGGCTAAAAAGCCACAGAAAAAGAGCTAAAGGTCAGGCCGGTTTTAGAGGTTATCATTCAATTATGGACCACCTTATCACGCTTAAGATCATTGCAAAGGAGTTTCACAAAAATAAAACCAATATGCTTTGTTGTTTCATTGACTTTAGCAAAGATTTTGACATTATGCCTAGGACTAACCTTTGGAATAGGTTAGAAGAGCTAAAAGTTCCATCATGTTTGAGAGTTGTTGTGGTAAGGTGGTATGAGTACGTTATTGCAAAGCTTAGGAGAACTAACGGTTGGTCACAAGTAATTAACTGAAATATAGGAGTCAAGCAAGTTTTTCCCCTATCCCGTATTCTTTTTGGAATTTACATTGACAAGTTAGAATATTGTTTGGAAGTTGCAGGTTGTGTTGGACCAACTCTTGCTAGTATAGTAATCATCCTTCTTCTCTATGTCGATGATATCATTCTTATGGCAAGAAAATTATATGACCGTAGTAAGCAACTTAGAATCCTTAAGGACTTCTTCTCTAGTAAAGGTATGGTTTTGAACACTAACAAAATGAAGGTTATGATCATTAAATCCAACAAGATCACCCATGATAACTTTTTATATGACAATAATATCTTGGAGGAAGTGTCTTCATACAAGTATGTTGGAATTGATATTCATCACAAGCTCAATTGGAACTATAGCATCGAGAAAAGGATAAATGGAGGGTGGAAAGATTATTATGGGCTTGAAAATAATTGTAAATTAGCATACCTTTGGCTATGGGATAATAAAATGCTCCTCTTTGAGACTCTTGTCACTCTTTTTATCTTGTATGGGTGTGAATTTTTGGGATGCAGTATCTCTCGAGAATCCTAGAGAAAGATAGAGCAAACAAAAGAATTTTATAACTTATTGTTGATACTTGAATCCATCAAGACGTAAACAACAACCTCACGAGGATATGAATCCCCCTACATTTTTAGAGAGGTGGTACTCTTCTTTGGATAAAATATATATTTGTGATATCTTGGATCAGGAGAATGCTAAGAAAGCAAACCATAGATATTTATTACTTAAAATTATGAAATAAAATGGTCTTCAATAACCTGATATAATCTTTATGTGCAGCAAGAAGTCTCTTTACAGTAAGAAAAGATTGAAGGAGGGATTCAACATCAGAATTTCTTTGTGATTAGCATCACATACATAATCGTCTTAATCATATACAAATGCATCCATGTTTTCTTCGCAAAAAATAGGAGAGAATTATTTGATCATCTCAAAGAATTTTAAAAGAGTACTACTATCAAGATCAAAAAATAATTTGATATGTCAATCTCAAATACCTCATACTTAAGACTCAAAGTTACAAGATACAATTGAAATCAACCTCGAAGCAATTCTTTGTGGACTTTTATTCATG
>JASDQU010102574.1:314775-338615 GCA_032191745.1 Picea mariana
AAATTCGAGAAACCGTACGTTTTTCCCACGTGCTGGAATTTCCGCACCCTAGCTATATAGCAACCTGCGGAAATTGGTCATTTCCACACCCTGCCTATATAGCAACCTGAGGACAGTCCGCACCCTGGCTATATAGCAACCTGCGGAAATTGGTCATTTCCGCACCCTGCCTATACAGCAACCTGCGGAAATTTCTCTTTATAAGGTTTTTACATAGGAAAATGCAACTTCTTTTCTCAGGAAAAGTTCTTCTTCCTTCTCTCTTCAGGAACTCAGACCGCTGTGACCCCTCTAAAGGCAATAGATAGGTTTACATCATTAACGATCATAGGGATGACGAAAATAATGTGTAACAGCCCCCCTCTATCACTTCGAATTTACATCTGATTTAGATAGTATTTGGGGAATTCTATGACTTCATTATATTTTTTGAGTTATCTTTGGTTCTATTTTGTAAACATGGTTGTAGATATTTTGGACTGTACTATTGCAATTTTATTTGCAATTTTGGACTGAGTACATAGGGGTAGAGACTGAATAGTTATTTCTGAGTTTTTATTCTGGAACTATGTAGTACATCTCTTCATGTATGTGATGGAGGATTTATCCTTAGTTGAAGGCCACTAGTTGGCACTGTATTTTGAACTCATGTACTCTCTTTGAGAACAACATCTATTAAATAAATATTGAGAAATTTTCTACTGGAAAAAAAATATCGCTCATGTATATTATGTTTTTCATATAATGTTGTGGTTGTTGTTGTTGTTAGATTTATAAAATGTATTATGAGTATGATAATTATTAACATTATTAATGAATTTTTGTTTTTAAATTAAATTGAAGATGTATCACTCATTTAAATTTATAGTTGTCATATAATGTTTAACTTTAGTTTTATGAAATCGTTTAATTTGGATTATGATTACAAAAATTATAACCATTAATACCATATAATGTTTAACTCTTCTTCAAGGTGAATTGTTTGTTGTCTAGCAAGATACAATATGTTGATTAAACGTATTTAGAAACTAAAATACTTAAATATGATGAGTGAAATGATTGTGATTTGAATAATTATGTCATTTTCAACTATATAAATAATTATGTCTATGTGGTGAATACATACGATGGTGAATATATCTTTGTGGTGAATACATACGGTAGTAAATATATCTTTGCGGTGAATACATACGGTGGTGAATATATCTCTACGGCAGTATTTGATTTTTTTATGGTGGACTAATATCTTTGTGGTGAATACATACGATGGTGAATATTATCTTTGTAGTGAATACATACGACGGTGAATATTATCTCTGAGGTGAATTGATGCACTGAATATATCTATGCGATGAGTATTATCTCTATAGTGACAAATATTATATGTGTGGTGCTACTACATGAATATTTATCTCTAGGTCTACGGTGAATTTGGTATGCGGTAAATCAGATATATGGTAACTCTATTAGTGGCTATTCAAACCCTTCTGTTAATTAGGTGCATAAGTTTCTTATTTATTTATTTTTCTTTTCAATATGAGTAATTCATCGTTGATACCTAAATATAATAGAGGAAGGCCTACCAAAGCAACCCTAGATGGTTTTCAAGAATCTATAGAATCAATAGAAAAATGTATGCATGAATCTATAGAATCAATAGAAAAATGTAGAGAAGAAAGAGAAGTCAAACTTCAAAGAATGTTTGTAGCAATGCTTCGAAATGAGTTAGTGGAAATGCTTGATAATAAATTTAGATCCTTCGAAGATAATATTCATAGATAGATGGACAATAAACTATTACAGTTTCACACTCAACTAAACAAAATGGATGCTAGATTACAAGAAATAGAAAAAAACTAACCAAGAACAAAAATAATCAACAAAGGAAGAAGAGGCAAATGAAAATAATAATCTTAGGGACAATATTAAAGAGATATAAGACAAACTAATTAAAAATTTGGCCCTAAATGGTGTGGAACACAAATTGGATATCAAACCTATCTAAGAGGAAATGAATAAGATCGTAGAGTTAGACCATAAGCGTAACAAAAGAACCTTGAACCTCATAATTTTTGGTATAAAAGAACAGAAAGATGAGAACACATTAGCAATAGTTAAGGAGAAATTAAAAAATAAATCACAAATTGAAACGATAGGCCTTATAGAAGCAAAAAGTTTGGGCAAAATAATTTAAAATAAAGATAGGTTTATTCGGGTTATGGTAAGCTCTAATGCCCATAATATGACATACTTAGTTAAACTCTAAGCTTAAAAGGGTCTAGAATATTTATAAATGAATACCTTATTCCATAATATCAAGCTAAAATAAGGAAGGAGGTTCAAAAGGTAAAGGAAACTAGAAATGAAGGAAAATGGACAATAATTAGGAATCGAAAAGCTATTATTAGGGATAGAGACCAAAAGGATAACAATAAATGGCAATTTGAGACACTTCAGATCCTTTCTTGGAATTATCGAGTCTTTCCTTGGAACAAAGGGCCTATATTAAGTTTGGATCCCAAGTGAAATTGATATTGTATTTCTAGTTGAAACTTGAGAGCATGAGGAATCTAAGGTCCCTAACATAGATGGATTCATAATTTGGTCAACATGGAACAAGAAATCCTCTTGTAGAGGGGTTGGAGGCATAGCTTGTTACATAAGAACAAACATTTCTCCTCACATTCGTCTTCATAAAAAAGGCCCTCTCAATCAGTTCATTTAGGTGGAGATGTCATATGTCAATGCTACAAAGATGTATATATCAATTTGTTATTTTGCGCCTATTAATTCTACCTTTTATACAAAAAACAATCTAGATAAAAATTATCCCTATAAAATCTTAGAACAAGATATTTACAGTTTGAGAAATGAAAGTGGTATCCTCCTTCTAGGATAATTTAATGTTAGAACTGCAACTAATAAAGTTATTATCTTGAGAAACGATTCCAACCCTAATCCTATGTGGATAGACAAGGACCTTGTTTTAGCTAATAGATACAAGAGAAATTTGGAAGACTTGACCAAGAATTTATATGGTACTGAGCTAATCAAGCTTTGTAGTTCTCAAGATCTAATCATTTGCAATGGTCTAATGAAATGGTCGAAATCTAACCAGATGACTTATATCCATGGGTTGGTTAGTGGTGTTGTGGATTGTTTGATATTAAATATCATTGTTTACAACCAAATAGTAAATTTTGACCTTTTAAACAACCATGAGCCTGACTTTGATCATAGACCTTTAACCCTAACTCTAACCTTTACCATGCACAGAAACCCCCTTGAACATAAATCTGGTAACCAAAGGCATCTACTTTTTGACAAAAATAAAGCTAATCTCTTTTTAAAGGACTTAGACACCGAATTAAATCTTCTATCATATAAAAAAAATATTGAAGACATCTATCATAATTTTACAACAATCCTCTCTACATCCATAAAAAATTCTTTATTGAAGTGTTGTGTAAAAAGAAGAAAATAATCGTCAACCCTTTGTATGATAACGAGTGTAAACTTTCTAGAAAATCCATTAGGGATGCTTGTAATGAGTCTTTGAAATATGATAAGATTAATAGAGACAAAGTCGTAATTAAAAGAAAAACATGGCACTACATAATTAGAAAGCAAGAGAATCTTTTGCACTTTTCTAAGCTAGATCCAAAGAAATTTTGGAGGTAAATTACGACTTGTAAAACTAAAGAAAATGTTACGATTCCCCTAATAGATTGGAATTCCTACCTTAAAAATATTTATGAATTCCATAATGTCTTGGAAAAAATTCCAAAAGTTTCTACAAAAGGTTTTTTTTTTTTTTTTGAATCGTTGCAGTAGACGACATAAAGTTTGGGGTTAAGTGACTTTCAAACGGGAAAGCTAAGGACGTCAAGGGCTACCAATCTGAAATATTAAAAATTGGACGGCCTATTTTGATCCCCCCACATACACAAGCTCTTCAATTTAGCAGTCAAGCAAGGCTTCCCTAAACCTTGGACTCAAAGCCTCACTGTACCTATTTTTAAAAGTGGGGATAAAATCAATCCCTCTAATTATAGGACCATTATGATTAGCCAAATTCTATCCAAGCTATATGGAAGTATTTTGGAAAAGAAGATAAGCATATGGCTAGAAAGCCACAGAAAAAGCGCTAAAGGTCAGGCCGGTTTTAGAGGTTATCATTCAATTGTGGACCACCTTATCACGCTTAAGATCATTGCAAATGAGTGTCACAAAAATAAAACCAATATTCTTTGTTGTTTCATTGACTTTAGCAAAGCTTTTGACATTATGCCTAGGACTAACCTTTGGAATAGGTTAGAAGAGCTAAAAGTTCCATCATGTTTGAGAGTTGTTGTGGTAAGGTGGTATGAGTACATTATTGCAAAGCTTAGGAGCACTAACGGTTAGTTTTTTATCCCCCCACATACACAAGCTCTTCAATTTAGTAGTCAATCAAGGCTTCCCTAAACCTTGGACTCAAAGCCTCACTGTACCTATTTTTAAAAGTGGGGATAAAATCAATCCCTCTAATTATAGGACCATTATGATTAGCCACATTCTATACAAGCTATATGGAAGTATTTTGGAAAAGAAGATAAGCATATGGCTAGAAAGCCACAGAAAAAGAGCTAAAGGTCAGGCCGGTTTTAGAGGTTATCATACAATTGTGGACCACCTTATCACGCTTAAGATCATTGCAAAGGAGTGTCACAAAAATAAAACCAATATGCTTTGTTGTTTCATTGACTTTAGCAAAGCTTTTGACATTATGCCTAGGACTAACCTTTGGAATAGGTTAGAAGAGCTAAAAGTTCCATCATGTTTGAGAGTTGTTGTGGTAAGGTGGTATGAGTACATTATTGCAAAGCTTAGGAGCACTAACGGTTGGTTACAAGTAATTAACTGAAATATAGGAGTCAAGCAAGTTTTTCCCCTATCCCATACTCTTTTTGGAATTTACATTGACAAGTTAGAATATTGTTTGGAAGTTGCAGGTTGTGTTGGACCAACTCTTGCTAGTATAGTAATCATCCTTCTTCTCTATGTCGATGATGTCATTCTTATGGCAAGAAACATATATGACCTTAGTAAGCAACTTAGAATCCTTAAGGACTTCTTCTCTAGTACAGGTATGGCTGTGAACACTAACAAAATGAAGGTTATGATCATTAAATCGAACAAGATCACCCATGATAACTTTTTATATGACAATAATATCTTGGAGGAAGTGTCTTCATACAAGTATCTTGGAATTGATATTCATCACAAGCTCAATTGGAACTATAGCATTGAGAAAAGGATAAATGGAGGATGAAAAGATTATTATGGGCTTGAAAATAATTGTAAATTAGCATACCTTTGGCTATGGGATAATAAAATGCTCCTCTTTGAGACTCTTGTCACTCTTTTTATCTTGTATGGGTGTGAATTTTTGGGATGCAGTATCTCTCGAGAATCCTAGAAAAAGATAGAGCAAACAAAAGAATTTTATAACTTATTATTGATACTCGAATCCATCAAGACGTAAACGACAACCTCACGAGGATATGAATCCCCCTGCGTTTTTAGAGAGGTGGTACTCCTTTTTGGATAAAATATATATTTGTGATATCTTGGATCAGGAGAATGCTAAGGAAGCAAACCGTAGATATTTATTACTTAAAATTATGAAATAAAATGGTCTTCAATAACCTGATATAATCTTTATGCGCAGCAAGAAGTCTCTTTACAATAAGAAAAGATTGAATAAGGGATTCAACATCAGAATTTCTTTGTGATTAACATCACATACACAATCGTCTTAATCATATACAAATGCATCCATGTTTTCTTTGCAAAAAATAGGAGAGAATTATTTGATCATCTCAAAGAATTTTAAAAGAGTACTACTATCAAGATCAAAAAATAATTTGATATGTCAATCTCAAATACCTCATACTTAAGACTCAAAGTTACAAGATACAATTGAAATCAACCTCGAAGCAATTCTTTGTGGACTTTTATTCATGAAAAAGGTTCTTCATTAAAAAATATTTTACATTCATGCATATGGATATAAATACTCCATGATCATACAAGAAAAATATTTTGGAAGAATACAAGAAGAACACTCAAGAACTCAACCTTGTGCCCAACTCAGAGACTCAAGCATAAAGCTATGAGAAATGGTGTAGAAGAATAGAAAGAGTGGAGAAGATGGAGATTTATTTTCCTTGATCAAAAGCTTGGTTGTGTATTCATGGTTGTACCTTCTTCTTCCTCTGATCTTCTGCCCTCCCCCTCTAATAATTCTAATTGTGGAACCTTGGATGAAGCCCTTCTTCTCTTTTAAAATGAGAATTTCTAACTACTTGAGTAGTTAGGGTTTTTCCTTTCTTGAATTTCCCGTACAATATTCCTTGAAGTATTTACTTTAATTAATGCCTCATTAATTACTCATTAATTAACTTATATCATTAACATCTGCATCTTTCAAACGGGTCCCTTTATGTCTTAATAAAAGTTTTTCAAATAAAAATTTATTTTCAAAAATTTAATTAATTGTCTTTTTTAAATGGGGGACCATGTTTCAATTTTTTGGATAGGATATCTGACCTTTCGGCCATTTAAACCAATTTAAATGTGATCTCCATCATCTTATCTTTCCAATGATATATTTTTTTTCCAAATCCAACTCTCGAATCTCAAGATATGACCTCGTGAAGTCGAGGTATTGAACATATTTATCAGCAAAGCATAAAAATGTTACTAACTGATATTTTAATTTTTCAGAAAATTTTAGCAATTTTCATCTCTCAATACCTTTCCCATCATCTTCTTCATCGAAATATCTTTCCAACAGTATAAATATGGCTGCAAACGGAGGTCGAGAGCTCAATATATCATCTCGGAAAGTCAAAGACTCAGCCATTGTTGATTAATTTTGTGGGTCAATCCTAGACTTTGATATTATTTCACCTTTTCTTTTGAAAAAATCAACTTTTTCTTTAAAAATGATATCCCAAATGTATTGAGATATTGGAGTTTTTATGATATATAATGAAAAGTGTAGTATACACTTTACGTGAGAAAAGTGAAGACTATAAAGACTTGAGAATTCGAGCCCTGAGAAAATAAATAAATTAATTAATATTTTGAGCAATCATTCATCATTCACCTCATGCCTAGTCAGTGCCCAGTGGTATCCTCATAATCGCCTAGTCAGCATGACTCAGCATCCACATCATCACCACATGTTACATTGTGATTGGATATCAGATTCGCCACATGTCACCACCTGATTAGTTGCCACATGTCATGATTTCACTTGCTGCCATGTGTCACCAATGCTTAGCTGCCATGTGTTTGTCATGTGTCACTTGGAGGTATGCCCATGGAACTTAGAATGAAAGAAATGTTATCACGTCGAAGGCATTCTTATAGGGGGAGTTCTTTCTCACCTCTTCGTCGTATGTTCAAAGCTTATCAATGCATTACACGTGTAGCATGCTCTCGCATAATGGATGAACTTTCCGACTATGTTTAAAGTCTTGTATATTAAAACAAATGAAACATGTTTTTATTTTTGGTTTTTACTTAAAATTATTGGGTATAGATGCGGTGTCAATGTGAGAGCTCGTGATCATGTCAGAGCATTTAAAACTCATGCCAGTAGCTTCTGCAAATGAGAACAGCACACAAATACAATGGTTTAGGCAAGTGACAAGTGAGTACGACACATAAATATCAACCTGGCAGCAGTTAAGGAAACATTTAAGTCAAGGCAAGTAAGCATGTCACGTAATCGACAACAAATCAATTTACTCAACCATCGGTGAGTAAGTCGGCCATCCATCCGTGAGTAAATCAGCCATATCGCCTGCTCCATTTTTATATAAACACTCTTGCATTGCATGTACAATGTCTCGAATATGAGTTTTCTGGTATATGGAGTATGCTATCTGTAGATATTTAGGCACTGTAATACCAGATTTTACCTTTACCTTGGTTTGTATCTATAGATATCTACAATTCCAGTTTGCATCAACGGTAATGAGGGTGTATTTCTGGGCATGAAATCTCCTATTATCTTTGACCGTTTATTGTCGGCAGAGGGTACGAGGGACTGTTGGAGAGTTCTTGTAGCAGACTTTCATATCCCGACTTTTTTCTTGTAGCAGATTTTACCTTTCATCTCTTGTTCCTGCACGTCTGCACTCTTCTCTCGATCGATCTCCATCAATTTCAAGATCAACCATTTCTGCATAACTGCGAATACCAAGGAAGTCAATGAATTTGTTGTTTTATGTTCACACCCGCATTGCACATTCTATACAATTTAATATGAAGTAGAGCGTCTAGTTGTAACTAATCACAATGTTCTAGTTGTGTTGTCATAATCAGTGCTTCGAAATATGAACCATTAAGAGTATAATGTTTTTTCCCATTCTCAAATCAAATCTCTATATTTGCAAGTTTTATCCATCTAAATAAAACAAAAGTTAACAATACTTTTTTCATCTGATCAATCATGTATGCTATAGGCTCTAAGTACAACTGAGCTTTTCAGAATAGAGAACAGAAGAAGTAGCATAAGCAAAGATAGTAGTATAAGCAACATCAACATCATAGTAAGACCAGTAGCATAAGCTAGCCCCAGGTTCGATACGCGTAGCAGAATTTAAAGCAAGATAACCCATATTACCTCGAACCGAAGCTTTGAAAATGAACCAATGGGGACTGACATTTTATACTATATTTTTGTAAATTGATTAATGAAATATCTTTGATCTATGTATGTAAAAAACAATACAAGTCTCTTTTTCACAGAATACATCGAATTTGAAATTTACACTCATGAAACAAAATGTAGGAAAAACTGGCCAAAATAATACACAAAGGACAACTTATGAGAGGTAGAAACTCAGGCCAATGTCGTGATTTGATTAAATTTACATAAACCATTGGAGTAGATATGTAAGGTAGATTTATCTCAAAAAAAAGAAAAAATGGGCAGTGTGAAGTCCCCTTTGGGTGAAAAGAGGTAAATCAAATGAAGAACCCCTTGATTCATTGCCTTAATGTAAAAAAATTGGGCGTTGTTCAACATGAAATTGTTAAACAACGAAATCGGAAGAAAAAATAGGATTGTAGTAACTTACATTGTTGCATATTTATCATCCTTGTTGTTGTTAACAGAGGTGTTTGATCTGAATTTAATTCAATGTAATTGATCGGCCTTTGTCTGAAGATCCTATTAGAACATAATTGCTCAGAAGGAAGGAAGCTTGATATTTGTTTCTTTTCTTTGTACAATATCATGCAAGCAATGCGAGCCTTGAGAAAAATTCGGACAGGGGAAAGTCTTCCAAATCCCCAAATAATTTGATAAAAAGAGTGGTGACTTCTTTACAGCTTTTGCTAAATGGCTTCCATTTCTTACAAAAACCTACCTGATCATATCTTCTGCCATCGTTGAAAAGTACAACATGAAGAGTCAAGTCATTCCAAAATTGCCTTACAACACACAAATTAGAATACATTTCTGGACAAATATTCCAAAACTAATTGTTTATTTAATTTATTGTTCTATAATAATTATTATTATAGTTTATTATATTTTCAAATTAGAATACAATATTCCAAAACTAATTGTTTATTTATTTTATTGTTCTATATTTATTATTATTATTATAGTTTATTATTATTATTATAGTTTATTATATTTTTAAATTTATTTAGTATTTTTTATAATACTTTATAGTTTTTAAAATTTTATTATTATTATTTAATGGTTATCAATTTTTTGAGTTTATTAACATCATGTAATTGGTATTTTTTCCCTGGTTTATAGGTTTTTAAATTGCTACTAATTTTTAGTATGTTTATGATTGGTTTTCGTTTTTTAATTTATTTATTAATTTTATAATTTGTCATTGCTTTCTAAGTATATTATAATTGGTATTTTTTTTTATGGTTTATAGGTTTTTAAATTGCTACTAACTTTTAGTATGTTTATGATTGGTTTTCATTTTTTAATTTATTTATTAATTTTATAATTTGTATTGTTCATTTACTTTTATTTTTTATATATTATCACTATGTAATTGGTATTACTTTTCTGGTTTTTCATTTTTTTTTATAAATTTTACTATGTGTTAATGTGATTCAAGGTAATATTAAAGGTATCAATAAAAATAAGTAAATCAGATACATCATAATTTTATTAATAAAATGTTTAACACATTTTACTATGTTTTTAATGTGATTGAAGATAATATGAAAGGTATTAATAAAAATAAGTAGGTGAGATACATCATAATTTTATTAATAAAATGTTTAAACATTTTATGTATGGATGAGAGGTAATGAGGGTATGTAGTAGGGAAATTAATAAAATGTTTAATATTTTATATATCGATGAGAGGTAATGAGGGTATGTGGTAGGGAAATGGTACATATGATAGGGTGGAGATAAGGTATATGTGGAGAAGTGATGGAGAGGATAGGGCACTAGGTATCGAGTTATCATAGTTTGATCCTACAACACAAAAGCTCTTGCTAAGTTAATGTTTGATGGATCATTGTATGTGGTGGGAAAAACATCTTTCACTTATGGAAATTCGGTTTACCACTTCAATAAAAGGAGGTTGGGCATTCAATTGCATATTTGGGGACATATAGTCGGGTTGAGGAGCTAATATGACTGCTCCATTTACAATCCTCTAAGTTCTTGGTTATTCTCATTTTTGTTTTTGCCAAAATTAAACTGAGTTCAGGTTGTTGTATCATTCAACCAGTGGCAAACAATAAGCATCTATTACGAAACTAATTAATGTGAACATACCTAATAGAATTATATGCTCTAGAATACCCCGTCCTTCCATGACTATTTCCATGTTTTCGTTTAGGCCACTATATTTTGTCAATGGGCGGTCCTCCACACACAACACCATAGTGAGCACAATAGGTCAAATTCTCTCTGTATACACATCCTCTCATTTCCTAAGCTCCAAAACCCTAAATAGGAAATCAAGACAATCTAGTTATGTACCGAAAGGTTGAAATTTTTTTTATTGGATCCATTAAAATTAAAACTTATACTACTACATATGAGGCATTTTACATGCACCGCACCAAACACCCACCATAGCTTGTAACACGTTTAAGGCTCTGTTTTCTGGCAACACTGTGGAGACCTTGCAGTTCACAGGGTGCCTCGCTACCCTTGGGTGCAGCCTTGGGAACTTGCAAGTACATTGAATGACACTGCCACAATCGCCTTTTAACTAGATTTAGAAAGGTCATGAGCCATCCATGGATGGTCAGCTTACAATTCTTCTGCACTAATTTGGGTAGTATACATTAATTTGAGGAACGTTTAAACACTCTCTCCACCAACTTCATCAAAACCATTGTCAAGTATTTTTTCTTAAAATCTGCTTTGAGAAGTTTTAGGAAAACCTGTAACATATTTTCACTTGTAAAAAAGCTAAACCACATTAAGATGTCAAGATACAACAATTAATATAATCCAAGACCATATTGACATCTTATAAAACTCATGTTGCCTGATAAATCCATCCGATTTACATAAAAAGGTAACAAATTCCCAATATTGGTAGAGGAAATACCTACCCAGACTCTATGGAACAAGCAGCTGGAATCCACGCAATGTGTCAAGCTAGAACTCTTTATCGTGCAATAAGAGTTACATGTGGGTTGTGGTAAGAAACTCAATTTGAAGCTAGAACTATGACTTTTTGCTCAATAAAAAAACTTTAAAACACACATAGCTTTTATATAGAATTACACAAAGTCGTAGACCTCTGTATCTCTAGTACACGGGTCGTGGGAGGAATAAGCATAGATCCACATATCTTCTCTCCAGTACGTGTGGCATGGGAGGAATAAGTAGAGATCTGCGTAGCTTCTTTGGCAATTGTTGATGTGCCACGTTTTCTCTTCACTTCAGTTTATTTGGTAACTCAAAACAAATTCAAATTTAAATCATGCTGGTTGTATTCCTTTCCCATCAAAACCGTCTAGTTTTATTTTAAAGGTTGGTAGAATTTGTTTCATGACAATAACATATTGGTTAGAAAAATTGTTCAAAGCTAATTGAATTAAGGTACCTTAACTCAGATTGCAACCTTGAATTATAATGATGTTCCTCTAATTATGATTATTGAAATTTTTGGGTAGGATTTCAACTTCAAAACAAGTCACAAGTCTTTTTTATTGTAATGTGAAGAAACTTTGCTTTTGAATTTGAGATTAGATTTGTAAGTTTTACTATTTTGCTTTTTCTACTAGATGTAAGATTTTTAAAAGATTAGGTGTTTAAATTTTACAAATACATCTCCACAATACAAGAGAGTTACATAAGACAAGTTGTAGTAGTTCCAAAAGTGGTAAATCGGATAGATATACACATCATAAGAAATCTTTGAATATATATATATATGAAATAGTTAAATATGTTGAGTGTTGATACCATGGTGACAAGTTTATTCATTATAAAATAAATATAAAATTTTACTCATTTATTATACGATATAATTTGTATGTAGTGGTTATTCGAAACATTTTGGTAGTTAAAGACATCTCAATTTGAGAATTTCTATGTAGAATTTTAAAAAACAAATAAATATGGTATATTAAAAATTTCAATAAAACTCAGTAAAAAGGAATAGGCTTAGTAATAGTTATATTTTATTGAAAAATTTACATCCACTTTACATTAAAAACATTTAAAGTGTGATCAATTAAAAAGCTTCAAAATTTACACAAATAACTAAGCACAAGAGTGAAAAATAACTAGGAGCAAAATGTTTCRAGTATGTTAGAAAAATTCTCTATAAACCCTGAGAATTCTTACCCAAGCTTGAGAGTTGCTTCCAAAACTCGTCGAGCTTGAGAGCTCCTTCCAAAACTYGTCGAAAACCTTGAAATATGTTAAAAAAATTGCGTACACRGACATGCAATTTCTGRATATTTCTCTAAAATTGAATTTAGATTCTTCTATGTTSTAATCATACTTTTATACATCTAATGTTCGACTTGTTCCATACTTCTATACATGAAATGTTCAACTTTTTCCATACTTATATACATGAACTATTTGATTTGGTCCATACTTATATACATGAAATGAAATTGTTTCAACTCTTTGACCTAAATACTTTGCAAAAAATCACTTTTCTTATTCTCTTTTATGCATGGAAATGATTAATATACCATTATATTGATGCTCATGAAATAATATACTTATAAAAATAAAAATATTCTATTTTTTTATCTTCGACGCTTTCTTTCCCCCGCTTTGGGGGTATGCTAGTTAAAATAATATGGAGAATAGGCAAGGTTAGGTAGGTAAGGCGGTAATTAATGGTAAAAAGTTGTGAAAATTCTAAGTCTGGAGAATTGTGCAAATGAAAAAATAAACTAAGTAATGGTGAGGAGAGAGTAAGTATGAAGTATGGAAAAAATATGAAAAAGAAAAATGAAATGAAAAAAGAAATATGGAAAAAGAAAAAGGAGAAGGGAAATAAGAAAATGGAAAATGATATAATGGAAATGGAAAAAGGAAATAAAAGAAAATGGGAAATGAAAGAAAGGGGAAAAGGAAAGTGAACATGGAAATGAATAAAGAATCAAAGGAGAGTAAGGAAAAATGGCTAAGTGTGAAAAATGTAGTAAAAGAGTTGAATGGAAGAGAGAAAATGGTTAAGTATGGAAAGGAGAGGAAGAGAAAACGGTAAAATGAAAAAAATGGTGAAGTACAAAATGAAAGGAGAATGAAGAGAGGTGAAGGGAGAGGAGCGAAGAGGAGAACATGACACTTAGAAAAAATCTTCATATTTCTTCTTGTAATATCTTTGTTGGACTTCTGGACAAAATTATGCATATCTTGATCGAAGAGACTCGGATTCGGATTCCGAAAAATGAATGGTGAAGCTGAGACTGAGAGATATGCAATGAAATTATAAGAGTTCAAAAATTGTATTCTTTCGATATTAATTCTTTTTATTAATCCAAGGGCGGGAAAATATAGATGACCAAATTTTGGTCAACACTTATAATCTCAAGATTAAGGGCAACACACCTTATCTTATCCTCCTCATTGAAGCAAGCCTTTCCCCCATTGAGAGCACAACTATGATTAGGTACTTAATGTAAAAGAACAAGATAAACAACATGGATAACAAGAGGCTCCCCAAAATTGCTTCAGAATATAGCCAAAATCACCAACGACTCATGAGGGAATGGCATAATGATGCCAAGTCTTGGCTAAATCAATGGGGAATAAAAGAAGAAGTTATTCTACAAAATATTGATGATATTAAAAATATTGTACAAGCTAAATTTAAGGAGAATCTATGGTGCGATAAAGAATTAAAGGATAAAAGAAAATTAAGATGTTATAAGGAGCTGGTTAACCCTAACCTTGAAGATCAAAGTATCTCTTTGTTTTGACTAGCGTAAAGAAGAGAATCAACATTGCTAAAATAAGAACTAATTCTCATGACCTGCATAGTGAAACTAGGCGTTGGACAATACCCAAAACAGCATGGCAAGAAATAATTTGTCACATTTGTGACACCAAGAGGGTTGAAGATGAAAATCACTTTCTCCTAGAATTCCCTACATATACCCAAATTAGATCCCAATTTCCAAACATTTGTCACAATACCGACCTTCCTAACCTTCTAAGTCATCAAAACTTTAGTGATCTTGGAACGCTTCTCTTAATGCTTTCCAAGCATCAAAATAACATTTTAAAGAAATCCAAGTAATATCTTGTTTTTCTTAATGTTCGATAGACCAATTTTAGTCTTAGTGGATGTTAACCATCATCATCATCATCATCAATATAATTATTCACTAATAATAATAATGATGTAATAATAAAAATAAAATAAAAAATTATTATTCAAAAATTACAAGACAAAGTTATAATATAATTGTTTACTAAAATCACAATTATTATATTTTAATTTTTCCAAATATTTTATTAATTTATATTATCCAACTTTTTTCATATATTAAATTTATTTAATTAAATTTAAAATATTAAATATAAAGAATAATACTAAATTTTGATTTCCATGAAATGGTTTCACAATTTTGTACTCTATTAATAACTTTATAAATCTTCTATTAAAAAAACATATAAGTATTAGTTGAATATTCTATTAAAAAAATAAGCTAAGTAAAGTATTTCATTGATTTTGTATTAAAATGTATGCAAATATTGAATTTGGTTAATGCATGAAAAAATCAATTTGAATAATTACTCATATGAAATGTTATTTTTCATCTATTTTAATGATAAAGTTTCAATAGTTGTTCATTAAATTTATAATGGTTATATTTAATAATTTTTATTATTTAAAAAGTATAAATAATTAAATTTAAATTATTAAATATGAAAACGAATTCATTAAAAATAATTAATTTCAATATTTGTTTTCAACCTTTGGCTTCCATGGTAACAATTTATATCCAAGCTTTCTCTTTACCTCTCCCCCCTATCACTCTCTAACTCTGCATGTTAATCTCTTAATCATTTTTTTTAAATAAAATATACTTTAAAACAAATCTTTACTAAGATATTATATGAATACATCACCAACTTTGTGATATCTGAATTAATGCTTAGTAATTCAAAGGTTTACATAAACATACGTTAAAACAATACAACATAAATTTGCTATAATAAACAATAAATATGACAATAAAAATATATCAAAACCACATCTTATGTTTGTAATATTTAATGTGTTTTGAGTATGGAGTTTGTAAATGGTTGTTAACTTTTCATATCGAACATTATAAAATGAAGAAGAAAAAGATATAATTGGCCATTATAGATACCCATAATAAAATGACACATCCACAATATAAATGTTGAAACAAAGCATTTACATATCAGTCTTCATTGCCATCACCTTAATTATCTTCATCGCTTGGCATTATAACATCGTTCTTCTAAAAAAAGATGTTTAGATATCGGATCATGTCTGAGTACGAACCACCAATCCTCATCCAACACATATGGGTAAAAAACACTTGGTTGCAATGTTTTGGGAAAACATAAGGCTCCTTAGTTTCAACCCACATTTTTTTAGAGTTAATACATATTAGCCCACTATCATGATATTCCTTTACATTTCTTCGGTTAAAGGTATCCCACCACTTGCAACAAAAAATAACGCATTGAAAAGATGAGAAGTCCACTTGCATGATCTCTTGTATCTTTCCAATGTAACCTAACTTCCCCTCTATTAGGTTTTGATCACAGTGGCTAGCACAACTATATTGGTCGAACTGGGCCTCCACTTCACAATTTTGTGTGATGTGTCCATCATCGACATACTCACTATGAAAATGATGTCCATATGCCCACATAGATGGGAACAAATGCACCTGTAAAAGTATGAACAAAGGACGGTGTCATAGGTCTAATAACCCAAGTATTAATAAAAATGTAATACATGTTACAATTCAAATGTGCAATATTATAAATTGAACATGGTACTCAGAGAGGTTATTACATAGTTGATGCACTCGATCCCTATGTTTAGTGCATCTAGATCTTCTCCACATGGGTTACGACCAGACACCGCATATTTCTCTTGTATTTGGTCAACCACCAAACTATTGGGACATATTTTTGGTAAATTTTATTTTAAATGATTAGAATAAGGCATGCTTCTATCATTCAACCATCTAAATGTTTTCTTGTCTTTGTCCTATTTCATTATTTTCTCTTCATACAACGTGACCCATGGTCGCGTTGCCTTTGTGTTGTAAAGAACAAATTTATTGATGACATCAATTTCTAAATTCACTAATGTATACAAAAATTCAAAATGAATAGTATGATATCAAATATATATTATCAACTTCAGTGTAAGAAGTTGTTTTGAACAAATTTGAAAAAATATAAATGACTTACTCTTTATCAAGTGCCTTTTTTTTTGTTCATTTGGAGTAGCTCCCCTTCCCTTTCATCCTCATCTTGTTGGTCATCCCAAACCATTGCCCCTGGTGTGTCATCAATTTGCTTGATGTACTCACTAGCATAATAGAACAACTCATATATTATCTACCTCACTGCCATAGAGCCCTCTGGTTTTTCCCTTTGTCGAATAAACCCCTTCAATTTTTTCACATGCCTCTCCAAGAAGAACATCCAATGACATCAGAGCACCCCAACTAATTCAACCTCACCGAGTAGGTGAATTATAAGATGGACTTGTCAGTCCATAAAACTCGTGGGCAGTTCCTTCTCAAACATACAAACAATCTCAACTATCTCTCAATGCCACCATGGAATGTTATCTATATGAATCTCCTTTGATGTGATCCAATGTACAAATGTAGATAATTTTGATATGGCATGTCGCGGGTCCTGGGGAAATCATGGTTCACGCAACCACACACGATCAAAGGATAATGATACTACAAAACAGACATGCACATCATTAATTTCCATAAAATTGTGAGTATGTAGAATATTTTATCGACAATATCGAAGAAGAATCATGTATTCGACATACATACCCTCATAAGTTCAGATGGTCATGTGATTTCAACCTCGATAAATTCCCTTCTATAATGAAGAAACATCATAGAGTCGACCCATATAAAGAAGGTGCCTTCACACCCAATATAACATCCTCCACCATAGAAAGATCATATTTATTCAAAATGCACGAGACATCGACTTCTTTAAAAGACCAAGAGGGACCAACCTCTCCTCTAGTTTCTTTTCTTGGCCAATCTCTATTTTTAGTATTTGAAGCAATTAGATCTCTCCTAATAGTGAATGTGTCTCTTTTATTCGATGACATGTACCTCCATAAAGAAAATGAAACATTTTTTAATATATGTATGGGATCTAGCAGGTGGCTAGTCTTAATATGTTCCCAATATGGAAGCTCATAAAATACAAATTTCCTTTTCATCCCAATGGGAATTTTCTCAATATAGGTGTCAAAAAATTCAGGATCATCAAACATAGGTTTCCCATTTGAATCAAACAAGGTTGTCATTTCCTTCTCCTTCTATGTGTCATGTGCCCTAATCCAATTTGACAATGTCATTATTTCAGGTCTTCGGGTTCTCTCTAATTTACAATTGAAAGCATATGCAACTCTTCTATAAGGGTAGTCTTTTGGGAGGAATACTCTCGAGCAGTCGTACACCGGCTTTCATAGGTAGTTGGACCACCTAGCCTTTATAGAAGGTCCACAACATTTACATCCATGATACCCTTTTGTTACAAGAACTGATATGTTATTGTATACATAGCACATTAGTGTCAAAAATATAGTTGTACAAAATTAAGTAATGCCAAATAACATTACATATATAAACAAATCAACCAACACTCTTACCATAGCAAACTCCTAGTCCTGGATAAAAGTGTGTGGTGTACACACATATGCCATACAACATAAAATACCTCTCCATTGGGATGGATCTTGAAACATCATAGACATGTATCCCTTCCCATAATTGTTTAAATTCATCAATCAGTGGTTGAAGGTAGACATCCATTATCTTCACTTGTCTTCTACCTGGGACTATAAGAGCCAGCATAAGATGTTAATTATTCACGGAAAACCATGGGGGGGTATTGTTATTGATCACTACCACTAGCCAAACAAAATAGTTTTTTTTTTGGAGGGAATACGGATTAATTCCATCCATGGCTATGCTCAATCATGGGATTTGTACTTCATCCTTGAATTTATCTAGTTATGTATCTTCTATATGCTTCATGGCTATTGAATCTGTTGGGATTCGCATAACTCATGGCTTACTTATATGTGAGGCATGCCACCCCTACAACATGGCCAATTGTTTGCAACGAAAGAGCCTTTGAATCCTAGGAATTATAGGTATGTGCCTCAATATATTATGAGGAGTACCATGTGCCTTACCCTTGTTTTTTAATTTATGGTACTTGTCATGCCCACATTCGGCACATATCTCTTTGTCGACATGTCTGTTTTTGTATAGAATACAATCATTTGGACATACGTGGTATGATATGTACTCAACACCCAACATTTTCAACATTTTCTTTGCCTCTACACAGCTATCGGGCAAGACATTATCACTTGGAAGTACCTTATCTTTGAGTAACCTACAATTAGTGGGCAGTATAATTGTACATTGTCATTAAGCATGGATAACATCAACCATTTTCTCCCTTTTTTGTGTGACAAGATTCCTTAAAAAATTAGGGTACTTAATGGTTAGCTACCTCAAAAGTGCCAAGAAACAAGTGTCTAACATACCATACATTGCTTTCAAGTTGTATAGTAACATTGTTGTCCCTAATTAGGTAGACCTTGACCCTTGTCGAGTAGAGATATGGGTGGTGGAAGCATATTTTAGGCTTTCAAAGAAGGTATCTACGACATTGGCATCATCCCCTAGTTCATTTCACTACAAGGAGAACACCTTCTTGTAGAAGTTTTTACAAAACCTCCTTGAAAAATTTATCCCTCAGCTATTTATGGAGGAGGTGGGTGGTTGAAGGTTTTTGTGGAGGCTTTTTCTTCGGTGTTCCTTTAAGGTATATACGCATTGGTGTGCACCTAAACATACCACGTCGGTGCTTAAATGTGMAAACTCACAGTCATTTTCCATAGCGGAGGTTGTTAGTGGACACAAGCGGACGGAGGTTTTGGCATAATTTTTTGTTCGGTGCGCCTTTAGAGTATATCCACCCTAGTGCTCAACTAAAACATAATGCACCAGTGTCTATATGTTCAAATTCACCATCATAAGTTATCACAAAAGTAACAAGCATTAATGAAAGCGCACCAGTGCCATTGAATCTTATGTACCGGTGCGTAAAATTCTCTGATGGCACATCGCGGTATGGGTAAATTAAAAAAAGATTACCACACCGATTTTCATTGTGATACCTCATCTTGTGCTTCCAATCTCTCAAGCAAGCACCAATGTTTACTCTATTTTCAAGGACACCATGTTTTCGATGCTCCTTTGCGAGTTGGATAACTTCATCGGTTGATTCCACACATTTACATTTTTTGGAAATTACCACAAATTTTCATTTCCTCTCAACAATGGAACCATGCCTCCTTGAGACATAAGAGTCTAGATAATTTGTTTATTACCTTCCCATTTGCATTTTCATTCATTTAAAAATTAAATTTAGCTTGAAATTTGGGACTTTTTTCAAAAAAAAAATCAACTCCACGCGGTGCAAAGTTTTGATTCAGCTCACCCCGTAGCGGTGCATCCTATGCTAACTTCACAGTAAGCACCACCACCGGTGGATCTAATTTTTATTGTACTTAACCGGTGCTTTCACTTAAACGACCAGCATCCAGTGCATTGTAAAAGACAATGCCCAGTAAACAACATGTTGATGCTTTTCAAACACAGACACGCTAGTGCATTCCATTTAACCAAGCACACTGCTCAAAACATGACACATGAAATTTAATTGAGCGATGCAACCATTTTAAACAAATGCACTAGTGTCATCATCAAAACTGCACCGGAAAAAATATTAATTGATTTGACATTGCGAGGCATTTCCTTTGACGCCTCATCTTCAGTTGTCTATGCATCACAATGCACTGCTAAACAAAATGACGGTGCTTCAATAACACCATAGCACCAACGCATTTATAGTAACACATCACACAACTTAATTTGCAATAAATCGATATAAGGGAGTGGTGTACATAGTGCCAACAATCGTACTGGTGCGTTATACTAGATTACACACCGCTAAACATCATGTCGGTGCTCTGGAAACTATATCGCACCAATGCAGTCGATTAGAGAAAGTGCATTGTTGTGTTTACATTCCATAAAAATTAGGGTGACAATGTGTTTATGTTAACCAAATGCACCAATGTTGTGGGGTATCTCGGTGGACGTCCCMTTATTGGTGCTCTCGACAATAGAATGTATCGTTAAACAAAACATTTGTGCTCCAATAACACAATAGCACCGGTGTGTTTATATTAACACATCACACCGCTTTAKTTTCTATAAAACAATTTAAACTATCGATGCCCTTAGGTCCAAATAACACACTAGTGATGTAAAGAGCATGGCAYTGGGCTGAATTTTCACAAATTATCGGTGCAATGCTTCTTATGGTAAGCATTGCTAAGATCCTAGGAAGTGCACCAATTGAGATAAACGCACGAGTGCATTCTATTAATTGAATGCAACGCCCAGTTTTTGAAAAAAAAAAATTCTTTATGGTGCGTCAAATAAATACAATGCACTGGTGTTGTATACTACAATACAATGAGAAAAATACATAATAATTTACCATATTGGTTTGTTTTATGGGATACCATGTTATCAATGCATTATAAGACAAACACATTGGTATCAATGCATACAAAGCTAAAATGGAGTGTCGGTGCATTACATTCATCGAAATGCACTGGTGTGGTTAAGTGAGTTGCACTAGGAAAAATGTTTAAAAAATTATCATTGTGGTGCGTCTTTTAAAATGCACTCGTTACCGATGCATCAGAAAAGACAACGCACTGTTAAAAAGCATCCAATGCTTGAAGGAACATAGAGTGTCAGTGTGTTTCATATAACCAAGCACACTGCTTGGTTGATCATTAACAAATTCTACTATAGTGGTGAGTTACGTAGAACCAACTGCCCCGAGTTACACAGTTCATATGTGAAATGGCATCACGGGTCGTTTTGTATAACAACCCTTACCAGTGTGTTATATATCACAATGCACTACTATAGATATCGGCGCTCGACTAACAATGATGCATTGACTCATTAAATTTAACACACTGTTGTTTGGTGTCTTATGTCTGATATGGAGCACCAACAGCGGTGCGTATGAAGTTTTTAATAGCATCAATTACTTTTTCACTTTTTGTTTGCAAACAGAGGTTACTTTCAGTTTTTGATAAATACAAATTAGTTATATATGTTTTTGTTTTATATTTTAAATTTGTTTTATCTATATATGTGTTCCTAAAAAGGATTTTTTGTGAATTAGATATGACAATGACTTCAAGCACAACAACAACAACAGAAAGAAGAAGAAAAAATTTAATTCACAAACTACATAGGCAAACCTCCACAATTAAATTTTGTGGAGGTTTCACTTTGCGGAGGCAAAAAAATAGGTCACTCTTATATGCCTCTCATAATTTAGCGCATGGACTCGATCCTTTGCCACTTCATCGGTGCTTTGCCTTGCATCACCTCCTTCGCAAGCCGCTCAACTTTCTCCAAGATACCATCCTCGTCATTCTTGTAGCCATAATATGAACTAGTGGCAATTCACTTGTAGATCACATACCTACACCTCTTCTTTTTCGCCTTGAGGGGGCTTATCGAATAGCTCTTTGAGGATGGGGAGGAATTTTGTAGCCCCGGAGTATCTATCACTAGGTTCCTTGCTGATGGAACCAAGCACATCAACTTCGTTCCCGTCCAAGTCTGTCATATTGGCCCCTACTTTGGCATAATTAGGACTACCAAGCTCTATGATTGAAGCTTCCCAATGCCCCTTTGTCATGTTCATCAAGAAAGGACCCTGGTGGATGTCTTAATTATAACACTATGTCAACCTAAAAAATGACCTAAGATCCATATTATATATTTAATAGAAGTTAATAAGCACATTTGTAAAAACAATCGATGATCCATAAGCTTTGTCAGCATGCCTTATCGCTAAATATTAAGCATTTCCTTGGCCTCGTCTTGCTCCTCCATGAGATCCTCACCCATGTACTTACTAAGAAGTACATCATGTTTTTTCTTCTCCACAACCATGTGCTCGATCTCTTTCTCATCCAAAAGGGGCACATGGGCAACAAACTCTTGTTGTCTCTATTGTTTTTTTCCCTTTTCCTCCTCTCCCATTTCTCCCGCCACATCCTTGTCTTCCTTAAATAGGACCTAATTAATGGAAATGACCTCCCCACTCTTGATTGTCAACATGGCCTCCCTCTAGATAGACTCGACCCTCTGTCACTCCCTCAACGCTCTAGCCTGCATCTCCTCCTCCATTGGCCGATCTACTTTCTCCAAGATATCATTCTTGTCATCCCTATTGCCAAAATAACTAGTGTAAATTCACTTGTAAATCACATACCTAGACCTCCTCTTCTTCGCCTCGAGGGGCTTATCGAATAGCTCTTTGACACCAGGGAGGAATTTCCAAGCCACACGTGTACAATTTATTGTTGGAAGATGGCATGCTACAATCTTCCAGCAACCAATTGTACAAGTGCGTCTAGGAAATTCCTCCCCGATGTCAAAGAGTTATTTGATAAGCCCCCCGAGGTGAAGAAGAGGAGATCTAGGTATGAAATTTACAAGCGAATTGACTCTGGTTATTATGGTGATAGGGATGATGAGAACGGTATCTTGTAGAAAGTCGAGTGGCTCGCGAAGGAGGAGATGTGGGCCAAAGTGTTGAGGGACTGGCAGAGGATCGAGTCTATCTAAAGGGAGGCTAGTTTGACGATCAAGAGCAGACATGTCATTGCCATTAAGCTGGTCCTATTCGAGGAAGATGAGGATGTGGCAGAAGAAATGGGAGAGAAGGACAAGGGAAACTAGTAGCATAAGGAGTGAGAGTTTGTTTCCCATGTACCCCTTTTGGATGAGAAATTGATCGAGCGCGTGGTCATGGAGAAGAAGAAACATGAGCTTCTTAGTAAGTATTGTTGCAAATATTACACTCACCTTTAATTATTTTCCTAAGTTTTATTGTCCAATATTGAGAACTCTTCCTTAGATGAGAATATTCTCTCTAGAGAATATTCCCCTACAAAATAGGAAGTTCCTCTTTAGTTTAG
>JASDQU010102574.1:384288-395472 GCA_032191745.1 Picea mariana
ATCTCTTGGCATTGTATTGGCTATCTATAATAAGGAAGTTTTGCTGGGTTTTCTTCCCCTAGAGGGTTTCCCAGGATAAATGCTGTGTCTCTTGTGATTGTGTATTTCTCAGTGATCTTGTATTATGCTATTGTTATCTATTGAAATGCAAAGAACTATAATGATGGCTTAAACATTAACATGTTTGATCCTGTGTTTATCTTGTAGAGCTTTATATTTTGCTCAGGTTATAGGGAGAACATCCTTAACTTTGGCATGTACTTATATTAAATGCTACAAAGTAGTGGCTTCATCTAGTTCCCTTTGCTTATGTAACATGGAGGGAGCAAAGAGGGAAACCAAAAGTTCTTATTGTACAAGGGGCTGAAACCCATCACAAACCTTGAAAGGTGAATTGATAGTAGAGACATGCCGAGCAAGGTATTTGATCCATTGTTTGTTGGACAAATGATAGATATGTGAGGGTCCTATTTAGCACTTCAATTTGACTATTATTCCGAGAATCAAAATAAATAAAAAATTGCAATTTACAATAAAGCACGCTCCACAGTGATTGCCCAAATGGCTAAGGAATGGAGAGTCCCAGTCCAAGGTGATGGTCAATGGCAATTCATTGTGTGTCCAGACTCCAAATATATTAGAAGAATAACTCTGCAACATTGGGAGCATCATTACACTTGCTATAGGGAATGAAGACTACCACTTTGGAGAATCAACACACCACTATAAATATACAATCATGTTGATGTTGAGTCCAAAGTTACCATACTGAATTAGGTGGCTGACTCGGTGGGGTTGAAAAATAAGAGTTTGACTTGGGCTTGGAAAAATCTTGACAAATATAAAAACTGATATTTTTCATTAATATGAAAGTTTACATTTTACATATAATGCAAATTTTCAATACTAATGCATTTCAAAGTATGTAGATGATAGTACATACTACAAAACACTATTGATTTTGGACATAACAAGTCAATTTGAGTTAGAGTTGGTGAGTCAATCTAACTCATGTTTGACTTGTGAGTCCAAGTCATACTTGCGACTTGAACTTATGAGTTTGACTTAGGATTGAGTCATACTTAGAATCAATTTGACTTTGCTCAATTTCCTCACAGAGTGGAGTTAGACTTAGGATTTGACTGGCAGCTGGAAAAGTATGGTAACACTAGTTGAGTCACAAGAAAGCCACTAATGAAAGCCATCAAAATAAGTCTCCAAGGTTGACAAGGTGTTTGCAAAAGCTAGTTAAAGACGATCTTTCAATTGGAAATCTTAGATAGGTTGTCCAATGAACACCTATAGAAATAATCATTATTTACTCTTCCCCATAGATGGCCGGTAAAACTATCTTTTAAGATGTTGGAGAGTCTTTCTCACTCCAAGTGTCCCCCATAGGAGTAGTGATCCTTTTTTAGCAAGAGCTCATGAACAGTGTTAGTTGGGACACATAACTATTTCACCTTGTATAGGATCCATCTCTTACATGGTAATCTAGGAAAGGAATTTGATTAACAACCATTGACTATTTCAAAGTTGAAAAAGCTGCATTGAAAGTGTCTTAGAAGGATGGAGCTTCTTCTAGCCCTCATAATTACTATATTTGACATGAAATATGTTGGTATAGTGGGGCTACTAAGGGAGATTGCCACTTTGTTCATAGGTCCCTTCGTGTGTTTGCTCACCAAATGGAATTTTTGCATGTAAGATGCCCAATATGCGGTAATGTTCTTGAATTTTAGTTGTAGACTTGAGTAATTGCAATGGTTGGTGATCTCTTTGTAGGACATTTTCTTTACCGAGGAGAAAGTGTTTTCTGAATTTAATCCAGCATTTAAGTGATTACGCTAGGATATAGAGCTCCTTGTAAGTTCTATAATTAATTTTGGCTTGTCATAGAGTCTTAGAATAATACACCAATAGGCAACCTCCTTTCTTAATAAAGACGCCTATGGGAGCATTTGTCCAAATCTCTAAATGTTGTCCTTGTCAAGGAGTGCAAGCATAAGTGCCACATTGAGAGCATCTTTGAGGTGTTGGAAGGTTTTTCTTTTAGCTCATGCCTCCATTTGAATGTTTTGTCACTTTATGTAAGCTTATTGAGGGGGTGAATGGTGGAGTGGGGGATGAACATCTTCTAGGAGTTCATCGTGCCACACAAAAATATATATTAAATTTTATTCCAAGACTACCTAGGAAGACCATGTAAAACATGGTAAACTTGTCCTAGGTTTCCAACAACAACATCAATGTAGAGCAAAGCTCAAAGGTGTTCTTTTGGCAAGAAATCTATTAATTATGTTGGCATTGAAATTGAACCTTAAGGAGTTTATGTAGATCCTAATAAAGTTAGATTCCTCAAAAATGGCCCAAGCCCCGTAATTTGCAAACACAATTTAGTGGGCATGGGCCATTCTTTGAGGAATCTAACTTCATATATATATATATATATATATATATATATATATATATAACTTATACTTGACCAATATGACTTGATGGCCTTATGATCACCACATACAATAACAATGGTAGGAGCACAATTCAAAAGAGTTTATAGTCTAAAACAAAATGTCCAGAAAGGCAAGGCACTACATAATACCCACAACAAATCTCTTTGGGAAATTACATCTCATTGGAGACTAAGACCATTATGTCCTTACATCTCCTAAAATATCTCAGAGGTCAATTGCAGAATAAGGTCATCAGATGAGATTAGATGAACATCAGTAAGAAGACCATATATATATATACCTAGTTGTAGGAAATGTCACCTTGCCCACATTTTGGGTTGAAAACGTGTGGAAATGCATTTTGACATGTTTGAAAATATTTAGGAAAAGTTTCGAGATTTTTAAACATCTTGTGAATGCTGAACTAAGTTTCCAAAATGTTTCAGCTCAAACAGGGCTTTTTTTGGCCCAAACAATGTGTGTTTTGAGCCCATAAAAGCACTTCAAAGCTGCATGGGACCCACAACAATTACACAAGTGCCAAATGACTAGAAAACAAGTTGAATTAAGTCTAAAATCATTCTAATTTTCTGGATCAAGTTTACTTAAATTTGCGAGATAATGTGCTATTTAAAAAGTCTATTTTTTGTACTTTTCATAAAGAAAATGTGCTATTTATAAAGGTATTTTTTGAAATATTTATATATTTTTTGCACTTTTTAAATATTGTTTCAGCGTTTCCATTTTTTCTTTGGGGGGGGGGGGGTTCATGTTTCCATGGCATACTTGTTTTTAAAACTCTACTCGCTTCCATGTTTTGTGCAACTTAGATCTCTCTCTCTCTCTCTCTCTATATATATATATATATATATATATATATACATATATAATGTAGATCATTAAGTAGCCCATGTGCACTAATGTGTGTTTGCAAATTATGGGGCATGGACCATCTTTGAGGAATCTGACTTTATTAGGATATGCATAAACTTCTTAAGATTAAAATCAATGCCAACATAATTAATGGATTTCTTACCAAAGAAGGCTTCTGAGCTTTTCTTTGAGCTAATGCTGTTGTTGGAGATTCAGAAAACTTTTGACATGTTTTAGATAGTCTTCCTAGGTAGTCTTGGTCTTGGAAGTCTAGATTTCATCAAGATATGTGTTAATGAGCATAAAATATAAGGTTAAAAGATGCCATTAATTATTTGCACAAAGGTACTAGAGGCATTAGTTAGCCCTGTTACCGCCCAAACTAGCAGTCCTACAAGGTCTTAGACTGCTATGGTAGCAACACAGGGGATAGGTGCCCAATGTCACCACAACACCGATCATTTTCCCTGTTCAAGCCAAACTCCTACACTAAGAGGCTTTGGGAGGCTTCCCACTAGTAACACTTCACCAAAAAAAATATCAAGACCACTGCCTAAACAAAGTATAGTAGGTGAAGGTAGGAGTTAATTGTTTCTATGCTTGCTAGAATAAAAGATACCACAGAAAATAAAAGACCAAACAACAAGCTAACTTACTCTCAATCTCCAAGACTAATAACCAAATAAAGTAAAAGAGAGAGGAATAAACATTCTTACCACTTTCCGGTTGATTTGCTGAGTGAATAACTTGATCAAAGTGGCTGAAAATGAGAGGTTTTCTCGCTGCCCTGTTATTTCAGACTTGCAAAACATAATAAAACGCAGAAAACAACAAGAAAAATTGCCTCCCACAAATGCAAAAATGCACTAGATTACTAGATCTGTGGGTAAGAAGGGTAGGGCAGCTAAGTATAAGTGTTTGTTAAGCCCTAGAGACTTCAGATCTGCTGTAAAATTAATTCCCAGCAAGCTGGAAATTACTTTAGCAAAATTGGGGTTTAAATCCCCCTAGGGTTAAAACCCAAAATTTACTACAGCCAATAAAATTACCTTTGGGGCTATACTTTTGCTCTATAATGACTAGAAAACAAAGATATAATATGTAAATCAGATCTTGAAATGAAATAGAAGGGTTTAGGAAAATAAAACTTACCAAATGCACCCCTTCAATGTTTCCATAAAAGTGTAGATCTAAAGATTTTGCTTGCTGTTATAATGCAGATCTGCACACTTTTTCTCAAGTAAAGCCTTGTAAAAGATATTTAATGAAACACAAAACTCAAGGGAATATCTATCTTGGGGTATGGAAAATCCAAAAGGTTAAAAACCCCAAGATCTACGAGCTTATGAAAAATAAAATTAAAATGCAAAGCTAGGGTATGATTCTTTGTATTTTATAATAAAAAGTGATTTTAAAAAATATTTGAAGTTTTAATGGTTGAATAAATTGAGAGATTTTTACCTTTACCTCTTACCTTTAGATGTCTCTTAGTTTGTGCAATTGTGACCCTGTGAGCTTAAGATTTGCCCGGATGGATTTCTAGACGATTGGGTTTGGAGTGGAAGCACTATCACCCCCAATTTTAGAAATTCTCTAATAAATGGATTCCTCCTTGGATTTTGCTAGGAGAGCTCCTCTACAGGATGATCTCCAAGAAAACAAATCAACTAGGGTCGAAAAGATAATAGATCACTCGATTGAAGCTACTCCCAAAGGAGTTTGTCCAACAACTTGGGTGTATTACCCTTGGATCCCACAAAGAAAGTAAGGAGACGAAGGCCTATCTTCTTTCTTCCACATGACTATGTAGCCCCTCAATGGATCGTTTGGTTATCTTTCACAATTCTTCCAAGGAACCCCTGTCAAAACACAATTAAATATATCCAAGACCAAGAAAAACAAACATTACAGTAGACAATCCACAATGACACAAGAGAGTTGAGTTCTAAAAAATGACATTATGATCTCACAAAGTTTCAACAACAAAAAAATGAGAGGAGGGGCTAGCCTTATATAGTTTTATTTGTAACAACTAGTTTGACTTGTCAAATTCATAAATGAGGAGTTACAATTTGTCCCAAAAGAGGATGATTTGGTTATTTGGTGGAGAAATTAATTGCTTTGCATGTGGAGAGGGAATCTTTGACCTTCCAAAAATTATTCCAAGGCCCAAATACCCCAAACGTTCCACTCCTTGACCATTTGACCTTGTAAAATGTGCCCAATGATTTTCTCCTAGGAGGCAATATCTCTCTCAACATTCCAACAATTAGAATTCTGTGACATGGGTCTTGCTCGTGATTTTTTTCTGCTAATTTTGAACCCATGTTGTATTTTTGCCTCCGGGGTGCACTGCAGGAAAAGACGTGCAATGGGGAAAAATCCCTTAATATTTCATCAATCACAATTTTTCCATATGGGTTTTGCTTGTGAATTTTTTTTTGGTCACTTTGAACCCATGTTGTATTTTTGCCTCGGGGACCACTGCCTCAAAAGACGTGCAATGATGAAAACTTTGTGAGACTTCCATGTTGAGAACAAAAATGATAGTGAACCATGGCCAAGGGATGCCTACAGACTCATTATAAGATAACCATTTGGGAAGACATAGGTGTGCATGACATGGACCGGACTAGGCTCCATAAACTGTGATCACCCCTACATAAGACATGTGGCTCCACACAATCATGTGTCCCAATAGATCCATGGCACGACCTCCAATCCTATCTAGGATGAGAGATAGTGAAATGGGGACATAAGGGGATTGATCAKGATCGACCAAAGTTTGGAAATCCACTACAAAAATCATCCACTATGGTTTACATGGCTTTAACTTGCATCCTTGGGCTTACAATGCTGTAGCCAAGTGAAAAACTCTAGGGTACCTCTTGGAGAGGTAACAAGCCCAAAGGGCATGATTAGCTACTATCCATAAAGCTCAAACTTGGTCTTGAAGGTAGTCTTCCATACATTATTGGGCTCCATTCGAACTTCGGGGTAGCTAAAAGCTAAATCAGTGATTTCAAAATATTTGGCCTCTTGGAGTTGATCAATGGGGTCATTGATTTTGGGAGAGAGATATGTTGTTAACATTAAGTTTGTTCAAAGCTATGTAGTTAGCGCACAATCATGTCCTTTCTTTGAGACTAGAAGAGTTGGGATCCACATGAGGTGCTATGTTGAATCCTACCTTCTTTTTATCATTTTCTCTATTTTTCTAGCTCCGCACTCTCTGTTATGGTGTTTCTATAAACAAGTTGATTAGGGATCGAGGAACTTGGGATAAATTCAATTTCAATGTTGAGTGGCATTAATAGGACATAAACTTTTAAGCTCCTCATACACATTAATGTAAGTATTCAAAAGTTTTTTCATTGCTTCGTTCTTGAGGTAGAGGGTTGTTACAATATTGTATTTTATCCTACTTGATGGTAGAACGAGGAAATTGCCTTGTATTGTTTGGCTAGCTTTATTGTCACCTTTCTAGATATAACTATATTTCTTGATAGACGAATGGGCTAGCTCGAGTGGTTGAAACTTGAGTGTTTTGAGCTTCATGCAAGAGGTCTCGGGGTTGCTAACGCGGGGTGGCTACCTTTGTTGTATTCCTCACTCAATGTCCTTCTCAGAATTGGTGCCAATAGGTTTACATCGAGTACCATCCATGAAATGTGGGGGAGTTCTTGGGAGTTTCCCTACAAGGTTTTACTTGGGAAAAAAGTGTATTTGTTGATGAGGATTTCTAATGATGTGTTTTTACATGCTTATGCATTTTGTATTTGTTGTGATAGGTGTCATAAATGACATGTCGATCATGCTAGTACAAGTTTGTTAAGGAGGAGGTCATAACGTTCCATTAATGTTGAGTCATAGTTTACACGTCGATGAAGGGCCCTATAATGAAAATGATGCGATGAATTCTATCAATACATCCAGGTTGGTTGTTAATCTTCACCCAACCAAGTATGTAGATTTGCAAACATTGTTTTTTTTGCAATTTGAGGTGACCAAACTCTATGTGATTATTCATAATGTTCTTATCAATTTTACAATGGACTAGGTAGTCCTTAATCACAATTTTTTTCTAAAACATCTTCTTTGTTAGTGGAGGAATACTTGGTATTCATGGACACTAGTTGTAGGTTATGAATGTTGGGATTAAAGACAATGGTGGACTCACTACTTCCTTTGGTTTCTCCTCCATGTCCAATGTACTAGTCTTATCTCCTTTTTATTTTAGGCACTTATCATTTAAGTGGCTGTAAATTTTATGATAGTTACGATATTTTCAAGGTCCCTTGCCATGTAGCTTGGGCCTATTTTAGAAGGAGATAGAACTTTTCGCTGATTAGAGGGATAAGATAAGGATGAAGAGGACGAAGGAGCATGCCAAGGCTTGCTTTGGGGCTTCTTTTGCTAATATTGTTTCTAATGTGGCTTTCTGGCTCCTTTTGTAGTTTAGCGTCCATCTTCAAGGTGCATTAATAAGCTTGCTTCAACTAGTGAATGCCAAGGAGGTCCATTTCTCTTTGTATATGAATGAATATTCCTCCATTAAATTTCAATGTGAGTATTTCATCCGAGTATCATACTTGAGCTTAATGGATAGCTTGTTGAAATGATCAATGCACTATTAGATAGTTTGAGGAGACCTCTAATGTAGGTACAACCATTCCTTAGTTATTTCTTCACAACACCCAAGGGGATAGAATCTTCTCCATATAGTGATTTTGGAAAATTCACACTTGTGAATGGATTTTTGATTAGTAGTATCCTTAGTAGGTAGGTGGCAGACATGGGCCTACCACTAAGTCAAGGCTTTGCTCACCATGTGGACCACAACAATCATTATCTTTTGTGGATTCTTGAGATTTTGCATTTTGTCATTATGAGATTCCACAATAAAATGCTTTTAGGCTTTCCAAAGGAATCTCACATAATAGAAAATTAATGGATTGTTCAAGATGCATAAGGCAATACAATGGATGAAGTAGGAGGTAGTTATAGGAACTAGTGATTTGTAAACTTGCCTTGGATCTTCCAATGGTTGGCTTGCCAGAACATATCTTATACTTACAACTACTATAGTGGGCCTATGTTTGACTTAAATGCTCTTAGGCTTTCCAAAGGAATCTCACATAATAGAAAATCAATGGTTTGTTCAAGATGCATAAGACAATACAATGGATGAAGCTTGTAGGAGGTAGTTTTAGAAATTATTGATCTGTAAACTTGCCTTGGATATTCTAATCGTTGGCTTGCCAGAACATATCTTAAACTGATAGCTACTATAGTGGGCCTATGTTTGACTATATGACTATTCTTTTTATATTTTTAGTGATTTAGCATAATGTTAACACATCATACAGATTCTTTAACTATTGAGAAATGAGAACGAAACTTCAACAGTAAAGGCACACAATGCAACACCACAAACACAATATTTACATAGGAAAACCCAACATTAATGAAGTACTATGCCTTTCTTCTTTTATACAATGGAGATTACAATATAGAAAAAGAGATTCAATCTCACTATGAAGCTATGGGATGCTATGGTCTACTATAGCCTCTACAAATTGCTTCTCTCACTCTCCTCTACTACTCTCTCCTCTACACTTATTGCTCATACCATGGAACAACTATGGCCACGAAAGTAAAGTGAACCTTTTTCCATCCTTTTGCTAGGTTTTTGATAGCTAGAATTAGGGTTTTGGAACCCTCTTGTAATCTTCATGATGCTTCTAGAAGTCTCTAGTGGACTCTAGATGTTAGTTACCCCAAATAGATGAGTCTTAGGGGGTTGACATGGCTTCCACATTGTACTTGTGTGGGAAAATATTGATGACTATCTTGTCGGGGCCATAACTTTCAATATGAGTTTTGTTTTAGGCCCATGATAGCTTGCTGGAAAGATCTCAATTAGAAGAAAAATTTCTAGTGCTGACTTAAACCTTCAGTAACTGTCCCTTTTAGCAGGTCCAGAAATTGTTGCTTAGGGCTCGAAAATGACATAATCATAACCTTTTTGAGATATCCCAAATTTTGTTCTCCCCCATGACAAAACATCTTTAAAATAATATAACATCTATGTAGATCCATTTTGGATCTTCCATTTTGGGAGGATTCTGGTTTGTTGACTTTGGCTAGTAGTTGTCCGTTTAATCCCACCTACAAAAGTGCTTGTTGACCCCTTTTGGTTGTTCCGATCTTCTTTCACAAAATCATGTCCACTTGTAGTTTTGCATGTGCATCCGATGCCATGTATTCTATGGAAGGTAAGACTTGGCTCTCTTTGTTCTCATTGAGCATGGATGGTTTGTAGAGTTTTAGGTTCTCTACATTTACTATTCAGTAAATGCACATATAAGAAGGTAGACCGAGTCTATAAGTGTTGTTGCTTACCTTATTTGGTACTTCGAAAAGTCCACGTCTTAGGGCATTGATTTTCTTTCTTGGACCTTGCAATATTTCCTTTTTTAGGTGCAACTAGATTCACTCTCCTACTTTGAGATCCTTTTTGACCCTATGTTGATCATGCCTAGCCTTGTACTTCTCTTGGGATTCTCCTAAACGTATAGGTGTATTTATCTAATCCTATCTATGAGCTTCTCTGCCGTCAACACATCACTTGAGGTTGATGCCCTTGCTTCAAGTTGTCCATATACAATATCCATTGGTGATGGTGGTAAATCACTAAAACATTTTTCAAAAGGGGACTTACTAATGGAAGTGTGGACAACTCTATCATAGGAGTGTTTTATGTAAAGCAAATTTCCATCCCAAGTCCTTGGATGCCTCTGATTGTACCCCCTCAAAAGTTGAATGAAAGTCCTATTCACCACCAATCTGAGGGTGGAAGGTAGTGGGTCTCTTCATTTTAGTATGCAATTTCTCCCACAATGAAGTCCAAAATATATTGAGAAATTTAGTATCTATATCAAAAATCATGCTCCTTGGAATCCCAAAGTTCACCTAGACACTTTCAATAACAAGCATGCAACTTCTTGTCCTTTTATGGTCTTCGTACAAGCCATTAGAACACACATCTTATTGAACCTATTGACTACCACATATAGGTAGTCATGCTATTTTCCTGTCCTCGACAAACCCCCAACAAATTCCATGGATATACTTTCCCATGGCCTTATAGGGACTGGAAGTGGACTTTATACTCCTTGCTTCCTATTACTAGGCTTGTGGGTACAACACAATATGCAACCTTTGATAAACATAGCTACTTCTTCGTATATCTTTGGCCAATAAACATTTGCAAGTTAGCCATAGTCTTGTCAACACTAAAATGCCCAACAACCTTGGGACTTTGGAGGTATGGGCCTCCCTCATCAATTGTACCCTCTTTTCCATTGGCAAACCAAAATTCACCACCTTTTAGAGAAACCCATCTTGGAGATGGTAATCGACCTCACTGTCTCCATCTGTGAATTCTTGATGACCTTGTAGTTGTTTATACATCCCTTTGTAGCCCTCATTTTCAACATATTCTCTTTTTTTTGCTTTGTGGGTGAATGGATTCATGTGCATAATGCAATGTTCCACCAAGCTTTTGGGACATGGAAGCATGGGAGCAAGGAGACACACATGGGGGATGCGTGGGAGCACCCCCAAATTTTAGGGAAATTCAGGGGGGATGGGGGGATGTTGGTTCCCAGTGTCTAAAATTATAAAAATAAAAATAATAATGACAAAATCCCAGCAATAAAATTCATCATTGTGCAATCCAGTGGAAAAGCTATAATCCTGCCAATCCTGAAAGCTGTTAAGTCTGTTGAATTCTGAATGGGATATGAAATTCTACTTTCTCCATATGAAGTTTGATGAGGTTGGAACTACTACT
>JASDQU010102574.1:399848-415486 GCA_032191745.1 Picea mariana
GCATAATGCACAAGTAGAAATTAACTCTTGCTAGATTGAAGCTAGAAGACCATGCATAGACTTGGTGGGAGAGCCACATTAAGGCCCTTAGGTTAGGGGGAGACCCACCAATAATGAAGTGGCAGGTATTTGAAGACCTCCTCAAGTCCCAATTTTACCCTATCAGGTTTGAACAGGATGAGTGGATTCGATGGCACTATTATCGGTAGAGGCAAGGACAAAGTGTACAGTGGGTCTCAGAAGCAAGCCTTTTAGTGGGGAATAAATCCTCAAGACCTAATTGGGGTCATCAAGTACCTAGGTGGTCTTCATAGTCTCGTAAAGAGGCAAGTTATACTATTTAAACCCAAGACCATCAATGGGGCACAATTATAGGCCCAATACATTGAATTTGACAAGGAAAAGGGGTATCCAAATGGTTCAAAGCAATCTTACAAAGCAATCGCACATGCAYGGAGCTTCCAATAAGATGAAAAGAAGAAGGGAGATGCAAGAATCCTAATAACCATTGTGATCATTGCAACGTTGATGGTCATACAAAAGAAAAATGTTGAAAACCACATCTATAGTTGAATCCCAAGAGTCGTAAGTAGGAGCAATCTAAGAAGAAGAATCTTTTAATGGAAGCAGGAAGGGAGATACAAAGCAACTCAGATATGGATGAAAGGATTGTCTACACAATAGTGCAAAAGGAGGCGAACTTGAGTACTCTTCATTGTGAAGAGGAGAAGGAGATGTCAAAGCTAATCCATATCAAGATTCAGAGAGTCGTAAGTAGGAGCAATCCAAGAAGAAGAATCTTCTAATGGAAGTGGGAAGGGAGATACAAAGTAACTCAAACGTGGATGAAAGGATTGTCTACACAATGGTGCAAAAGGAGGTGAAATTTAGTAGCCTCCATCACAAAGAGGAGAAGGAGACGACAAAGCTATTACATATCAAGATTCAGATGAAGAAGAATAAGGTTGTTGCAAAAGACTCTGTAAGTAATCTTGGTTTAGAAATGCATGATCACCCTCATCCATACCTTTTGGGTTGGGTATCTAAGGTTGTAGAATTAAAAGTTTCCAAGTAATGTAAGCTTATAATTTCTATCAATGCAAACTTTATTGATGAAATAGAAGACTATGTAGTATTTCTTAATGTCTGCAGTGTAGTGATTGGTAGCCCCAATATGTATATGAGGAATGCTATCTTCATGACAAGGGCCAACCGGTTCGCTTAATTAAGGATGATAAATCGTTTATCATCAATGCATGCAAGCGGGAGTCTAATATCTCTTTGATCAACTCAACCAAGAAGTATGTACTTCTTTTCCTGAGACAGAGTTGGAAATACACCAATTCTGTAGGTGTGAAGGCATCCTTTGAAGGATGTATGAAAGAACAAAAGTGCCAGTTGGAAGAACTTTTGTAGGCATATAGAGAAGTGTTCCAAGATCCAAAAGGAATGCCACACAAGAGGGAAGTGGAGCATGAGATACAATTACTTTCATACTCTCCTCTATCGAATTGATGCAGGGATTTTTCGGGGATTTTCCGAGGGTCATAACTTTTGACTCGGTTATCCGTTTGGGCTGAAATTTTATGGGGAGTTGCGTCTCGAAGATTTCACTACCGTGCCGATCGGATCTATCCGATTGGACATCGTTTCGACACTTTTTCAGGGCCTAATTCCTTCATATAAGGCCTCAAATTGGGATTTTAGTGTTTTTACGGGAATTTTTAATTTTTCAATTATCAGTTATCTCTTAGTTTATGATTAGAAAAGCGAGTTGACAAATAGTGTCATGCTAGTTAGCTCTTAGTTAGTGGTCAGTTTTAGAGTCATGCGATAATTTTCTAAATTTAGTTGTTTTTCTAAAAACTAGTTGTTTTCTAAAATTAGTTGTTTTCGAAAATCCCAGATAGTAGTTATAAGGGGTTGAACTTCAATTGTAAGAGTTAGGATGGAGAAGGAATAAAAGAGAGTTATTTTTCCATTCTCCTGTGTTTTCATGGTTTATTTGATCTTGTGAATGAATCACAAGCTTTGGCTTCATCACAAATATAGGGTTGTACCTAAAGTTAAATGAAGTGAAGAAGTAGTTGCAAGAATTGTTGGAGCAATGAGTCATAAGACCAAGTACCTCACCATGCTGTTCCCCAATCATTTTGGTGCCAAAGAAGGATGAGACTTAAAGAATGTGCATTGATCTATACCCTTTGCCTTGGATCGATGACTTGCTAGATCACCTGCAACATTCAAAGTTCTTTACCAAGCTAGATTTGAAATATGGATATCATTAAGTCCAGATCAACGAAGAATACACTTGGAAGACTGCCTTTAAGAGGAAGCAAGGTCTATACAAGTAGTTAGTAATGCCTCTTGGTTTGAGTAATGCATTGACTACTTTTGTGTTTAATGAATGATGTTTTGGTGCCATTCCTAGATTAGATTTTGCTTACTCCTTTTATAGGAGAGGCATTCACAATGCCACTATATATCGTCACTTATGCATTGAACAGTCTTATTGATGTACTTTTGGTCATTTGTTGGTCATTTGTTGGACATTAATAAACTTATGTCATCTTTTCTAGCACACTATTGCCCTCTTTCTAGACACCAATGCCGATTTGATGCTGTTTTTTTTTTTCACTGAATTAGGGTTAGCTGTGTAGTTCACTGTCAATCTTCTATCTCTTGTGAATCCCAACATGGTATTAGAGCCAATGTGAACCCATCTCACCCTAGTGAACATTGTTCTTCGAGGGTTTAACCCTCTTTTTTATAGGACAACACCTCGGGGTTTACACCCTCTTCTAAGACCAATGAACTCGTCCTCTACCTTTTGTGCTGAAGTATATTGCAGATTTGCTGCAGTACATTGCAGATTTCCAGAAGAGGCTGGTTTTCTAGGACCAACACACTCCACTTTTTCAGCTAAAGCATATTGCAGATTTGCTGACGTGTATTGCAGATTTCTGGAAAAGGACACCGGTGCTGATTTGATGTTGTTGTTTTATTTTTCACTGAATTAGGTTTTTGCTGGGTAGTTCACTGTCAATTTTCTATCTCTTGTGAATCTCAACATGGTATTAGAGCCAATGTGAACCCATCTCACCCTAGTGAACATTGTTCTTTGAGGGTTTAACCCTCTTTTTTATGGGACAATACCTTCTTAGGGTTTACACCCTCTTCTAAGACCAATGAACTCGTCCTCCTTTACCTTATGTGCTGAAGTATTTTGCAGATTTGCTGCAGTACATTGCAGATTTCCAGAAGAGGCTGGTTTTCTAGGACCATCACACTCCTCCTCTACTTTTTCAGCTAAAGCATATTGCAGATTTGCTGAAGTGTATTGCAGAGTTGCTGAAGTGTATTGCAGATTTCTGGAAAAGGCTAGTATTCTTACCTTTTGGGCATATAAAGGTGATTTAATACCCATTGATGCAAAATGGTGGTTTGCCTACTTGAATGGGGAAAATTGCCATGTTTGTGTAGAAAACAGTGGCTGATAAACCTATGCAAAAGAAGTAATGTCAACAGATTCATAAAAAAACAGAAAGTAACGAATGGCACACATACACAGTACACAAGATCTTTATCCTAGAAACCCTTAACCAGGGAAACCTGTTGAATTTTCACTATGCTAGGCTCAAGTATGAGGTTTATTTCAATTTTAGCATTTACTTGAACATAAACAAATGCAGCTACCATTCACAATTGCTGCAATAACCAAGATCACAAGAAGAAGTACCATGCACAAGAACACAAGAAATACCCTGGGAAACCCTTCTACTCAAGGGACGAAAACCCAACAATCCTTTGCTATATTCTCAAGAGAAGATCCCCCAACCATAAAACCCTAATGCACACAAGAGGGTGCTCTAGAACCTTGAAACTTGCACCCAAGAGAGGTGCGCACTTCAGCCCTAGAAATGTACTTGCTGAAATTTCCAAATGACAAGTGACTTGTGTGTTTCCTCAATGGTAAAATCACCTTTATTTATACTAGACTGGACACAACAAAAGTGGTGTCTATTGGCACAACAGGGCCGACCTCAATAACTCAGAAAATAATTAATTATAACAATAAACATTAATTATCTTTCACATATGGTGGGGCCGACCTGTACCCTTTACATTACAATTAGGATTACAGGTAAATCTTACACTTAGACAATATAGCAAGGGATCCACACGTCCATTAGTGCTCAACCACAAGGGACACGTCCACCTGTGCTCAACCACAGGGACATCATACTCAACAGAATCATATGGAGTACCACATCGTCTCAACTCTCACACAGAGGAGAACGATACACCCATCACATGGGCACACCCAACCACTGGGGGCCGACTCAACTCTCCAGAGGAGAACGACGCCCCATCCATTGGGGGACGACTCAACTCTCACACAGAGGAGAACGATGCCCCATCACATGGGTATGCCCAACACTGGGCTCCCTCTCAGGTCGACTCAACTCAGTCTTAGAGTAGAACGTGTCCTGGAGGATGTCTCATGAAGCTGCAATCATCAACACTCCCTCTCAGCTAGAGAGGCATTCTCCACCAAGCCAAGTCTCTCACGGAAGTACCCGAACTTCGTCCTAGCAAGTGGTTTGGTGAAGATATCTGCAATCTGCTCATGTGTAGGAAGGTATTGCACGTGTACTTCTTTCCTCTGCACCATGTCTCTGATATAATGATATTTTATCTCAATGTGTTTTGATTTATCATGAAACACAAGATTCTCAGAGAGCTTCACACAACTCTGGTTATCACAATGAATAATGGTAGGATCCATCTCATGATCAAATAAATTTGTCAAGAGCTTGTGAAGCCACACTGCTTCGCGGACTACCACACTCAACGCTATATACTTTGCTTCTGTGGTACTCAAGGCCACAGAGGTCTGTTTCCTACTGCACCGGGAATCCATGGTAGACCCCAAGGTAAAACAACAACCGAATGTGCTCTTCCGGTCCACTGTGCTCCCTGCCCATTCTGCATTGGTATATCCCTGCAAACTCATGTCCACACTGGAGGCGTATCTCAGGCCATATCCACCTGTGCCTCGTAGATATCTCTATACATGCTTCGCTGCTATCCAGTGAGTCTGTCTCGGTTGACTCATGAACTAAGTACATTCACTGCATAGCATATATCAGGTTTGGTGTTAACCAGATACATCAATGATCCAATTAGCCGTCGGTATAAATGTGGATCAATATCGCCTGAATCAGTAGAAGCATCATTCATTTTCTTCAAATCCATCACCATCAGTGTAGACATGGATTTGCAATCTGTCATACCGAACTTCTTCAATATCTCCACTATATATTTTCCTTGACTCAGGAAAATCTCATCAGTCCTCTACCATACTTCTAGTCCCAAGAAGTAGTGCATCATACCTAGATCCTTCATCTTGAGTTCAAAAGTCAATGCTCGCTTGCATTCAACAATGAATCTTTCTGAACTGGTGAGGAATAAGTCACCCACATGTAGAATCAAGATCAGACACTCATCACCAACAATGTGATAATATAGATTTGGATCAACAACACTCTTGTTGAAGCCCAACCTCATCAAGAATCCATCCATCTTCTCGTACCAAGCACGAGGTGTCTGCTTTAGTCCATACAGGGCTTTCTTCAACTTGTACACATGAGATTTCTCGTTGTGTATCACGAATCCTTCTGGCTGCTCGATGTAATCTTCTTCCTTGATCTCACCATTGAGAAATGATGTCTTTACATCTATCTGATGTAGTTTCCAACCCATGGATGCAACTAGTGCAATGATAGTACGGATGGAAGTGTATCGGGCTACTGGAGCAAATGTATCCTCATAATCAATTCCCTCCACCTGTGAGAATCCTCTAGCCACAAATCTTGCTTTGTACTTCTCGACACTTTCATCAGTTGCATGCTTGATCTTATAGATCCACTTGGAAGTCACTACAGACTTCCCTTCTGGTCTCGGAATAATATCCCACACATCATTCTTCATGATGGACTGATACTCTTATGGCATCTTGCCATACTTGCTGACTTGCTGCTTCTCCATGACAAGAAGGCTCGGTATCAATGATGTGGCTCATGGATGAAACATAGCTCGAAAATCTCTACGGTCTCTTGCTCTTTCGGAATGTGCCTCGAGGAGCTGCATGTCCCTCTGCCTCCTGCAGAGTTTGTCGAGCCTAGGCAGGCCTTTTATGGCCTACTGCAATGTCTCTGGGGATATCAATTGGAGCCACTGGATCAATTGGAACAACTAGATCAACTGAAACAATGGTTGTCTCCCTCTGAACTGCTGAAGGGGGAGAAGGTACTGTCTCATCCTTCTCAAATATTTTGACTCCCTCTGAGTCAAGTGACTCCCTCCGAAGTCTGAAGGATAGACATCTTCCTTTTTCCGTGTTGCTAACCTGGAGACATCTCATGCCTTCTCAAGTCCTCTACTGACTCTACAGTACTTTGCTGGCCTCTCGTACTAGGATAATAATCAACTAAGAAAATTTGGACTCTTGTACCAGGGATAATGGTCCAATTCAAAAGGGCTCTCACACCAGGGATAATACCCTTCATTATCACAATGAAAGGAACTACAGGTTAATGATTAAATCAAATAAGGAATGTAGTACAAAACTTACCCTAGTCTACAGTCATGCTCAATCTTGTATTTGGTCTTCCTGAGAAAGGTCAGAGGAAGAAATCCTCATCTCTCATGTCTTCATCTCTCTGAGGTGGGTCTGGATCCATGTCAGCAGTGGAAGCATACTGTCTTCCTCTCTTCCTGGTAGGACAATGTCTCGCAAATTGTCCATACTTGTCACATTTGAAGCAATGGATCTTTGACATGTCTTTTCTCTGATCATAACCTGAAGTCGATGAAGTCTTCTCATCTTTGAATGTTTGACTGAAGTTTCTTTTACTTCTTCCTCCTTTCTTTGTATGAAGGGAAAGAGTATGATTGTCATCATGAGATGAGTCTTCCACTCCTTTAACTATAAGTCTGATTTCTTCCTGGGTACAGTCTGTCCATAGACGATCAAAAGTAGGTAGCTGTTCTCTACCATTGATACTTTGAAGAAATGGTTCCCAATGTTTTGGAAGAGCATTGAGAGTGGTCAAGACAAGTTCTCTGTCTGATATGATTTCTCCAATGGCACCTAGCTGATCTCTGATCTCTGACATCYTCATGAAGAAGATAGCAACGGTGTCACCTTTTGTCATCTTGATATTTTGAAGCTGGCCCTTCAATGTAAGAGCTCTGAGGGTGTTTTTCTCTCAAACATAGTCTTCAATGCTTCATACATTTCATAAGCTGTCTTCAGGTTGGCAATACGAGGTAGGAGATGATCTCTTACTGAGTAGATGATTATCTTCCTTGCCTTGACGTCATCTTCCTTCCTTTCTTCCTTCTCTTCATCGGTAGTTGTCTCTGGTAAATTCTTTTGTATCACACTCAATAGGTCATCCTCTTCAAGGGTGATCTGAAGTCTTGACTTCCAGGAACTGAAGTTGCTTGATCCATCAAGCCTATCTTCCACCAAGGTTTTGTTTATCAAATTTTCAGATTCTTCACAAACCCTTACCACTGGGCTAGGAAACCTAACGGCCAGGCTAGGCTAGCAATCTTAGGTTTTTGTTGGGCTTATGACTGCCAACAATAAGCCTTGAAAGTCATAAGAACACTGGTGAGCTGAAGAGCTCCTTCAATGAGCTGCATAAACCCTAAAACTGAAATTTCTGCAAAAAATTGCGAAACCCTAGGGCCAAAAATCCAAAATTCTCGGAAATGCAATCTGGAAATTGTTGGAGGTGCTCTGAGGGAGGCCGTACACCCCTATGTAATTTTTACCCCCAACGTTTTAGTATAAGGTGCTAAAACACTCAAAAATAGAGAGGGTTGTACGGTTTTCTGGAAACCCTAGGAGGGCCGTATGGATTTCAGAAAAGAGGACGGCTGGCTTTGTAGGCTTTGTGCAATGGCTTCTTCAAGACCTATGCTTTGATACCATGTTGAATTTTCACTATGCTAGGCTCAAGTATGAGGTTTATTTCAATTTTAGCATTTACTTGAACCATAAACAAATGCAACTACACCATTCACAATTGCTACAATAACCAAGATCACCAGAAGAAGTACCATGCACAAGAACACAAGAAATATCCTAGGAAACCCTTCTACTCAAGGGAAGAAAACCCAACAATCCTTTGCTATATTCTCAAGAGAAGACCCCCCAACCATAAAACTCTAATGCACACAAGAGGGTGCTCTACAACCTTGAAACTTGCACCCAAGAGAGGTGCGCACTTCAGCCCTAGAAATGTACTTGCTGAAATTTCCAAATGACAAGTGACTTGTGTGTTTCCTCAATGGGGAAATCACCTTTATTTATACTAGACTGGACACAGCAAAAGTAGTGTTTATTGGCACAACAGTGCTGACCTCAATAACTCAGAAAATAATTAATTATAACAATAAACATTAATTATCTTTCACATATGGTGGGGCCGACCTGTACCCTTTACATTACAATTAGGGTTACAAGTAAATATTACACTTAGACAATATAGCAAGGGATCCACACGTCCACTACTGCTCAGCCACTAGAGACACGTCCACTTGTGCTCAGCCATAGGGACGTCATGCTCAACAGAATCATCTGGACTACCACATCGTCTCAACTCTCACATAGAGGAGAACAATACGCCCATCACATGGGCACACCCAACCACGGGGGGACTACTCAACTCTCCAGAGGAGAACGATGCCCCATCCATTGGGGGATAACTCAACTCTCACACAGAGGAGAATGATGCCCCATCACGTGGGTATGCCCAACACTGGGCTCCCTTTCAGGTCGACTCAATTCAGTCTTAGAGGAGAACGTGTCCTGGAGGATGTCTCACGAAGCTGCAATCATCAACAAAACCAACAAAGTCAAAGCCGCACTTCTTTCTCATTGTGTTAACAAAACAATGCACAATGCAATATATAGGTATAGCACAACATCATTCAACCCTAATCTACTAAGCGGTATTAGATTATAGTGAGCTGAACAATGAAAACCACTCAAAACCCATTTAGGATGCACATTGTTTCTTCATGCAAAGAATACAACGCATATCCAACAACTTGGGCAGACCATATGATTGCTCTTCTTCGGAGTAAAGGCTTATGAATGTACCTTGAAAGACCTCTTCCTCCTATCATTGATGACGACTATGATCTCATGTCTGAAGAAGGATGAAGCCCTCGGGCTAATCACCCTGTATGTTGAACTAGATTTGATTTACCACACCAAAGATAATAAAATTTGGGATAACTTCCAGAAACTCTTTGGAATAGTGAATACTACTCTAGTCATTAGACTTGAAACTGAGCTCTCAAACCTCAAAATGGGCGATTTTGACAATGTTGAGGAGTATATTCCAAAGTTCGAGAATTTGAAGGCTGATAGCATCACTTCCAATAGCAAGGCAAAATTAGATCCAAAACATACAAGTACTTCTCTGAAAAATATTTCTCCAGCATCTAAGTCCTTTGTCATTATTTTTTATTTCATTCCTCTATTTGTAAAGGGATATGATACTCCCTACCTAGAGGACATCTTTATTCTTTTCTAGTCTACTCCAGCATCAAGTAACTTAGAGGAATATCTGAGAATTGCCCCCTCGAGATCAAGCCCATCCCAAGGCTAGCTTGACCCCCTTATAAGCATAAGGTCAAGGGGGAGAACTCAAGATCTTCTAAGAAGAAGAAACTCATATGCACTTACCCTTGTAAAGAGCATCACGCCTTCAAGGATTGCCTCCATCTTCAAAAAATTGAAGAAGCTGCAAGGCAAAAGGTTGAAGTTCTTGCAAGGCAAGAAGGTGAGGATGTTGTTCTTTTCCTTCTTGCAGATTTTTTGGTAATGAGGATGTTGATAAATTTCCACCTTTGATGCTTTGCCTTCATTTTCCACACCCTTATAATATTTTTTTTTTATTTGGTACAATGACATGTTCTAGCCTTTGTGTTTGATCTTCAATTATTCTTTTTGTTGAGATAATACCATAATATTTGACCTTTACATCCTCAAGATGGAGCTCGACTTCTTCTCAAGTATTTTTAGATGATCTTTTATCTTCTATTCATTTTCCATTTGAAGTTGAATTATGATATCAACCATCCATTTCTTTCATCCTTTTTCAATTCTTGTTTGCGTTTTTTATTTGGCTTCATTGATATTTAGGGCTTCTTTAACATTCTTGCAAAATTCTTCTTCAACTCTTTGAGTTGTCTGTTCAACGTATGATCTTCAATTCATTTTGAGTTTGACGATGCTTCTTCTCTTCCTTTAATCTCTTAACCTCTTTGAGTAGTGCTTCACTGTAGTTTTGTAATCTAGAAATTTCTGTCATTTCTTGCAATTTCATCATCCCTATTTTTATTTGTCTCTGTAGTTTGGATATCTCAACATATTTATTCTGAAGCTCCTCTTTTGCTCTCTTCAACTCATCTTTGATTTTCTAGATACCACATTCCCTTGATTCTGTTTTTTTAATCCACTAATTAGAGAAGACGTTGTCAAAGTCTTCTCAACTATAGAGAAAGTTTGTGTTTGTATCAAGAGTATTCCACTAGTCTTTAAGCTTCCTCTTTCAAATTGAGACTTGCACACAAAGAGCCTCTCCAATTTTCGTTTGCAAAGTTGAACCACTTTAGAATTAATCAATCCCAACTTTATTTCTGCTAAAATACGGGGCCATCGTTTTTTCCTTAAAACACTTGGTATAGTTGAAACTTCTAACCTCCAATATAAGAAATTCACAAGGTTTATCCCAAATTGTTCCAAACCTAAGTTGCATGATATGTGGAAACAGGTACGAATTTCCGAAATGGAAACGCGGTGGAAATGTGACCCCTCAAAAATTTGGAAACGGGGAAACACAATATATATATATATATATATATATATACAATGTGCTATTTTATAAATAGCACATTATATTGAAACTTTGAAAGAAAGCATTATGAATAAATGAGCAAGAACATTTAAATGACAAAGAATATTCCACCATCGTTTATATTGGGGTCTTCTTCATTAGTATCACCCTTTGCCTCTTGTCTAGCCTTTGCCTCTATCTTGATCCTCCAGGGACATCTGTCAACACTACCCAATCTTGATGTAACTTCCTAATCCGAGCCTTAAAATATGGTAGAAAAAGCTTAACATGCTTATTCAATGATTTTGGCTTGAGTGGCTGTTAGGTAGCTAAAGGGGTTCAATCAATGTAATAGGACATGAAGAGAAATATTGTATTTGGAGCTAAAGCTCATTAGGAGGTTGCCCCCTCGAAGAGGCAAGTGAACAGGAGAGGATCCCTTCCATAATAGGATCCATTGTACGGTGTTGCCCTACCTTAAGGTGTTTCTTATAATAAAGTGTGGTTTCTTCTATCTTGCTTTGTGGATCTATTGTGTATTAAGTATTTGTGGTGATTATATTTGTAGATCTATTCAGGTTCTTAACAGTGGCAGGTACATTTTTGCCAAGGCCATAACAGAGGAGTTCAACAATTAACACCACCAATATTGGGGTACATAAAGGGCTTGATGCTTTTGAGTAAATGCTAATCCCATACCCTCATACATGATAGAATCCAATGAAAACGCTGCAATCCTTCCAATCTTGAAATCCCGAAAACTGTTAAATCTGCTGAATTTTGAATGGGATATGAAATTCTACAATCTCCATATGAAGTCCGATGAGGTTGGAACCACTCTCAAACATCCTGAAACAATTAATGGTAATGATAAAAATTTAAGTAAAAGGATAAAAAGAAAAGATAAAGGAAATTTCATGTTAATTGCCAGCATTTTTTGTCTAACCTAGTAAAAAACCGAGTCAAACCATGTCAAAATAGGCAGATTTAGTGTTGGAAATGTGCTGTACAGAGTCATAGACACCGGTACAACCCAGAAATGCATTTCCGGCTGTATGAAATGTGTTTCCCACACGTGGCATGTGTTTGTATGGTCGGAAACACATTTCAAGGCCATATCACATGCATTTCCATACAGAAATGAACCTAGTACTATGATGTACTAGACGTTTCCTGCAACATAGTCCAAACTTTTTTGTTATATGTTCTTGTCATTGTGCTCTTTCAAATACCTTTTGAATCCCCCAGCTGAACTTTCCAATCAAAAGTTATGACAATTTTAAGTTGGTATACCTTTTTAAGCCCTTCGATGGGGATTGGTTTGCAAGGTAACATTCTATCTGTTATATCTCTAAGATTTCTGCTCCAGTAACTCTGAATTTTTGTTCTGTAACACCCTGAAATCTCTGCTCCTGAATGACATTGGACTCACTCAATTTTGACTTTCCAAGAGGAAGTCACGGTGGAATTACCGAACCCTGTTGGTTTTAGATTTTTTCTGGAGAGTGATGTTGTGCATACAATATCTCCATGAAATTTACCCCCTAACTCCTCTGAATTTTGGATCTATAATACACTGCCTGTCTTTTTTTATATGCTGCTAGTCTTGAGTCTCACTGCGATTGGACCTTGCAATCTTCAGATATTTCAATGTAGTGAACTTTTACTAGTTTTAACAAGGTTTTGGGATTGAGTCAAAACCCTAACTTGTATGGACTATAACTCCAAAATTCCCATGCCTCTGCTGCTGAAAGTTTTACCAAAGATGCTACTGGATGTCTTCTTTCCAAAACTTCCAAGTCTCACTGAATTTGGGGATCCAGCTAAAGTTATGGATCAAACTGCGTAAGGTGCAGTGTGAAGGTGCCAAACCAAGAGTCATCTGCTGATTGCACTTGTAATGAGCATAAATCACGATAGAGCATGATAACCCTGCATACACACAATGTAAACCAATATGGGCATGGAACACAGCTCATTACATTACATATGACACACTTCAACCTCCATTTTGATTTACTTATTAACAGATCTTCCCATCAATTTTAAGAATTGCTCTACTGTTTCATTATAATACTTTTTACGAAATTTTAAATCATTGACATTCAGATGTGTTTTCACTCAAGTTTGTATTCTTTGAGTTGGAAATGATTCTTTAAAATTCAAAAGAAATTTCAATTGGTCCTATATTAGTATCAAATCCTAGATTGTTACAGTATTCAAAATATGATTAAAAGCTTGATGGCCTTGAAGATGAACCATGTATGCTACAAAAATCAGCGGCTTTATGCCTATCAAAGATTAGCCCATGGTTGCTACTGTGGTAATCAAATGTGAGTTTCCCTTAATCCAATAGAAATGCTGGAAAACCTGGGCCAGACTTGTCACTTATTACATGCAAGATTTCTGCCTGCAGCCATACTATGTTATAAATCTGACTGTTTGAATCTGTGGGTCTTCACCTCTCAAGCAGACAAAAGAAACTGCAGAAAGGGATGGACACACAGTCAGCCACCCAAATCAACCAAGAAACATCATTCTTATCTGGTGCATTACAGACCAGATCCAGCGTTTTGTGTCATTTAAGGATTTCCTAACAAAAGCGTTTGGTTTCTATTTTTTCTTTTGTATAGAACTCTCAAAACTCTATTTGGTTTATTATTTTTTTCTCTGGATTCCACCAAGTTAATTWTCTGCTGCAGAATATATCACTCCCTGCAGTATTTCTATAGATGTTTAACAATGACACCTTCATGCTTTGCAGTAAACATTCAAATGATTTGTCAAGTCTACTTTTGGTGTAATGGAMAAACATTTATGTTGTCCAAGAACAGAAACTCTGTATCTAGGACCTGAAAGATTCCAACTGGAGGATACCTCACACCATTGAAGACATACTGCCCCTAGACAACGAAATGTTATCTGATTCTTTTCCTGATGTCATTTGTACACAAGTTGGCTCTCAAGGTGCATATGCTCTCACCATTCCACATAACGAGGTAACTGTAGGAGAGGTGCATGATGCTTTGCCCCTTAGTGAGGTGGAAAGAACAATAACACAAAAGAAACAACCAAAGGGAAGAGTTCGGTGGACCGTTTCAGAAACCCTTACCCTCATCAATGCAAAACAAGTTGAGAAGAATCTGCCATCCCCAGGTGGTTTCATGAAACAGACTAAATCAGCCATTGAGAAATGGAAATGCACTTCTGCTCAATGTCATTCAAATGGCCTCAATCGCACTGCCACTCAGTGTCGTGACAGGTGGGATCATATTCAGCCGGACTACAAAAAAATTAGGCATTATGAACGAAGTATTGTGTCTGAACATGAGAGCTACTGGAGCATGACGACAAAAGAGCGCATAGATAAGAAATTACCAGCAAATTTCACAAAGGAAATATTTGATGCAATGGAAAAGCACTTTGGACAGAATCGAACTATTCATCCTGGAGACATGGTTATTGACACATCGGCATCTAATTATGGAGCATTTGAACAGAATGCTGCTTCGGAAAATACCCCACTGCATAAGAATATGAAGCTTGAGATGCCGCTTGAGAATCAGGGGGATACTTCCGTTGATAGAGACAGCCATTTTACAGGGAAAAAGCGAAAAGTAGCATCCATGACATCAGGGATCAAATCAACTTTGGTTGAAAACAATAAGAAAATCATTTCTAATCTTAAGCTGGCTGAGCAGGGGCATCTAAAACGCCATGAGAAGTATTGTAGTATGTTTGAGCAACGAATGGAGATAGATGAAAAGTACTTGAAAGATCATATCGTGAGTGTACAAAGGATGATATATATTGAGGAGCAGAAGGTTAAAGCACAGCAGGAACTAATCACAGCATTGAATAACATTGGTCAAGCAATGTTTAAGATATGTGAGACCATGGGCAAAAAGGTTTGATGTTTTATTTCCCGTTTTCCCTTTGTTTTGGTGCTTTCATTTCAGTGAATAACGTCCATCTGTACTTTCTAACAGTGACATTCACTCTCTAGTTGGGATGGAAATGCCATTAGTACAAATTTGTCTTCATTGTTCAAGAGTTTCAATTTCATGGAAATTTCTAGTTTACACAATCAGAGTATCTTGAGAAATTGCATGAAATCATGCCAAACTCAGTAATATTTTATTGATTTTTTTGGTGGTGGAGGCTATAGCACATATGGTCTGACTTGATTTAATGTTCTCAGAAATCCAGAATCATAAATTTCTAGAAATTGAGTCAGAACAACATTGATGAATGTTACTAAATGATGAGATTTTCACTAATTTTTACACTTGTTTTTCTTGTCGAGTATTGATGAGTCAAATGATATTTCCATTCCAATCCTCCATCCCTTTTTCTATTTCTGAATGAGTCCTTTTCTTTCCTTAGTGGCACAGTAGATTGTACAGGAATAAAAACATGGATCAGATTTGAGACACAGAAATGCTATGTTGATTACTCTGTGGAAAGATTACTGTCATTTCGTGATGAAGAATTGAACAGATTTACCTGATATAGAAGCACTTTTTGGCAATTATATATATTCCATTGTCCATTGGATGTAGCTTGGGTGGTTGGGAGGAATGATTGTTACCCTCCCCACCCAGGTTCAATTCCTTGTGAGTGACATGTTGTGTCCTTAAATGGGTCTATAAGATGCTCTTATTGTTGAGCCCCCAATATTTCGAAAATTCTTGGCCTCCCTATGTTCTCTCA
>JASDQU010102575.1:65279-82393 GCA_032191745.1 Picea mariana
CAGCTTGATGTATGCAATGGTTTGCACAAGACTAGATATTGCACATGCAGTGGGAGTTGTGAGCAGGTATATGAACAATCCAGGTGAAGAACATTGGGAGGCAGTAAAGTGGATTCTCAGGTATTTGAGAGGTACTACTACACATGCATTATGTTTTGGAGGTTCATACACTTTTCTACAGGGATATGTTGATTCAGATATGATAGGTGATAAATACAGCAGGAGGAGCACCACAGGGTATGTTTTTACTATAGGTGGAACAACAGTGAGTTGGATTTCGAAACTGCAAAAGGTTGTTGCACTTTCAACAATAGAGGCAGAGTATGTTGCTGCTACAGAGGCTAGTAAAGAGATAATTTGGTTACAAAGGTTTATGGAGGAATTGGGAAAGAAGCAGGAGAACAACAGGTTGTATTGTGACAGTCAGAGTGCCATTCACCTTGCAAAGAACTTAGCCTTCCATTCGAAGACTAATCATATACAGTTGAGGTACCACTTCATATGATCCACCTTGGAAGATGGACAATTGAAGCTGGAAAAGATACACACTAGCCAGAATCCTGCAGACATATTAACAAAGGGAGTAACCAGGGAGAAACTGAGTTCCTGCTCAGTTTCAGTTGGTCTTCAAGAATGAAGATGAAGATGAGAAATTTTCCAGGTCCATGAAGGTTCAGAGTCCAACATATATAGCAGCAGTGGAGTTTTTGAGATCAGTCTCCAAGTGGGAGATTGTTGGTTGTGGAGCCTGATTATCTTTCTGATTTAGAGGTCTTTTACTTTTAGCCGTGTTTATACCCCATGAAGTATTTACACCCCAGAAGCATGTACACTCTTCCACGCGGGGGAGTGCAGAGGGGGGGTACCCCCTCTGCGAGGTCCGGGGAGGCTATCCCCCCAGCTGGGGGGTCTGGGGGCAAGCGGGCCCCCAACAGGGGTTCGGGGGTGAAGCCCCCGAAGCAAAAATTGCCTTGTAAAAGTATATTGTAATTTCATTGTAAATCTAGACCGTTCATTATAAGGTCACAGATCTAACGAGAAAGATTGTGTTAGGGTTTTTTTTCCCTAGAAGGCAACCCTCTTTTATGAGGGAAATGTATTGCAGCTATGGATGTTGGCGAGTATTGTATTCTGAGAGAGGAGACTGTGAGAGAAAGAAGAGGAAGTTACAATGGGTTTTTTTGTAGTATCCCTTCATATTGCTGAATAATAATAAAGAAAGGACCTGGCAATTTCTCTGGTGGACGTAGCCCACACTGGGTGAACCAAGTAAATCTATGTCTCTCTTGTATTGTGTATCTTTTATGTTTTGTTTTTGCATTTGTTTTATTTTATTTCTCCGCGGTCCTATTTTTCTAACAATTTTTGAGGATGTCACATCCTTTTTGCCTTCAATAAAACATTGTCCTTAGTGTTCGTTCCTTTCTTGGAACAAGATTGGATGATATTTCTGCAAATCGCCTTCCAACTCCCAAGCGGCCTCCTCAGGACTAAAGTGCTTCCATTGCACCTTTACCTGAGAGACGACTCTATTCTGAAGTGCTATTTCTCTCCGGTCCAGAATATGCAGGGGTTCCACCTGGAACTCGCCTTCTGGTTCCACCTGCACCAAGTTCCAATCAATCATATGAGTAGGATCATGAACATACTTTTTCAATAAAGATACATGAAATACATTATGAATTTTTTGATTAGGTGGAAGTGTAAGTTGGTATGCTACGGGTCCAATTCGAGCTAGTATCTTGAAGGGCCCACAAAACCTGGGTGCCATCTTGACACAGTTTCCCAACTTCACTGAACAATTTTAGGATTTGACCTTTAAATAAACATGGTCTCCCACTTGAAATTCCAAGTGTCTTATTTTTTGGTCTACATAGCTCTTTTTTCTATCCTATGCTTCCTTTAAGTTCTGTTGTACCCTTTTTACCATATTCTCCATTTCTTGGATCATCTCTGGTCCAAACATGAGTCTGTCAATCGGGTTATCCCAGTTGATCGGAGTCATACATTTTTTTCCATATAGTACCTCGAAAGGGCTTAACTTAGCCGAAGTTTGATACCCATTGTTATATGCAAATTCTACCAAGTGTAGGTAGTCTTCCCACTTGTTTGGTTTTGTTCTTACGTACATGCAGAGCATATCCTCTACAATTTGGTTTGTCCTTTTGGTTTGTTCATCCATTTGCGGATGATAGCTTGTACTGAAATTCAAATTGGTATTTAGCCCTGCAAACAATTCCTTCCAAAAAGCGGATGTGAATTTTACATATCTATCTGAAATCACCATTTTAGGAATACCATGCAGTCTAAAAATTTCTTTCATAAATATTTCAACAATGTTTATATCTTTAAAAGTAGACTTTACAGGAATAAAGTGTGTAGACTTACTGAGTTTATCGATTACAACCATAATAGAGTCATTATGTTTCTGAGTTTTAGGCAAACCTATAATAAATTCCAGTGATATGGTCTCCCATTTCCATACTGGTACTGGTAATGGTTGTAATAAGCCAACTAGATGATGGTGTTTGACCTTTACCTGTTGACAATATTGGCACCTAGCCAGTTACTCTGTTGTTTCACCCTTCATATTAGGCCAATAAAATAATTTCCTAAGTGTTGTTATCGTTTTCTGGTACCTTGGATGGCCAGAATATGGTTTCTTGTGCACTTCATCCAAAACTGTTATCTTTAACTTTGCCGAATCGGGTATGTAAAGTCTGTCTTTAAATCATAATAGGACATTTTTATCTATACTCAGATCTGATTTGTTTGAGATTGTTGTAGTGTTTTGTAACTCCATCACTATCTTAGTGTAGTTTTCGTTGTCAGTACCTGTCGTCCTTATCCTCTGTTCCAGATCACTTTCTGCCCTGCTGTTATTTATTTCAAATAACCCATGGACTCTTCTGCTCAAAGCATCTGCTACCTTGTTCTCCTTACCCTTGATATGTCCTACCTCAAAGTCGAATTCGTTCAAGAAGGATAGCCACCTTGTTTTCCTTGCATTGAGATCCGACTAACTAAACAAATATTTCACCCCTCTATTATCTATCAATGGTAAAAACTTTCTGCCCAAGATGTAGTGTCGCCACATTTTTAAGGTGTGTATTATTGCTGCTAATTCTAGATCATGAGTGACATAGTTTTTCTCATGTTCCTTTAATTTACGAGACTCATAACAAATGACGTGTCCTTCTTGCGTTAGGACACCACCTAGTCCTTCTTTACTCGCATCCACACAGATGGTGAAGTCTTTATCTGGGTCTGCTACTTTTAAAATGGGTGCATTTGTTAATAATTCCTTCAACTTATTAAAACTGTCTTGACACTTCTGTGACCAGTTAAACTTGGTCCCTTTCTTTTGCAGTGTTGTGATAGGGTAAGATATTTTGGAAAATCCCTCTATGAATCTGCGATAATATCCGGTGATTCCCATGAATTACTGGATGTCCACTACATCCTTTGGTATTGACCATTCCATAATGGCTCCTACTTTCTCAGGGTCGACTGCAATGCCCTCTGCAGATATTACGTGTCCTAGGTACTGTATCTTCTTCTGATAAAAATCACACTTATCAAATTTAGCATACATTTGGTGCTTTCTTAAAGTTTGCAGGATGATTCTTAAGTTCTCTTCATGTTCTTCTTCCATTTTAGAATAGACCAGAATATCGTCGATAAATACAAGTACGAACTTGTCCAAGTATTGACTGAAAATATTGTTCATTAGACACATGAACATGGTTGGTGCGTTAGTGAGTCCGAAAGGTATAAATACGAATTCATAGTGTCCATATTTGGTTCAAAAAGTTATTTTGCTTATGTCCACATCTTTTATCCTAACTTGGTGATAACCGGATCGTAAATCCAATTTCGAAAAGATCTTAGCCCCGCCTACTTGATCGAATAGATCATTTATCCTAGGTAAGGGATACTTGTTCTTAATATTAATCTTGTTCAATTGTCTATAATCGATACATAGTCTTAGGGTACCATCTTTCTTTTTCACAAAGAGGATTGGTGCTCCCCATGGTGAAACACTCGGTCTGATATATTCTTTGTCCAATAATTCATGTAGCTAAATTTTTAGTTCTGTTAATTCCTGCAAACTCATCTGGTAAGGTGCTTTAGAGGTAGGGGTTGAACCATGTAGCAGGTTTATAGAAAATTATATTTCCATTCTAGGGGGTAATTCAGGTATTTCAACAACAAACATGTCTCTAAAATCAAGTAAAACAACAAAGTCTTCCAAGTTAGGCTTGTCTTTTTTCTCTAACAGGTTTGTTACTTGGATGGCGTAAACTTGACATCCCTTTCTCACACATTTCTTGAATTGCATCGCTGATACTTGTCTAACTGATACAGGTTTTGGTATACCTTGGGATGTTCTAGTAGTGCCATAATCGTCTTTATAATTAAGTGTCTTTGTATAACAATCTAGTACTTCTTTGTGGTTTTCCAACCAATCCATTCTAATAATCATATCATAAGATCCTAGTWGTAGGATGTTCAGATTTGTTTTTATGTTATGACCATCTAAGTTTAACTTGAAATTAGAAATAAAGTCAACTACTTTCCTTTTAGTTCTTGTAGCTAGTTGTACTAGCCATGATTTTGTGTRCTTCAGTTTCTTAAGTTTATTTGACTCTACTACACTAGGAGTGATATAACTTAATGTAGCTCCAAGGTCAATTAAAACAGAAATTTGAGTGTTATTGATTTTCCCTTCGATTTGTACCACAGAGGACTGGTGGTCATCTTGTCGACCATCTATGGCTGCATTTATCCAATGCAGGCTTCTGCCCACATCACCCACCGTCGATGCTTCCTGCAAATTATGAACAACARTTTTATTTGCTGAAATCAAATGTGGACAGTTCCTCCTTAGGTGAGGTTCTCCACATTCCCAGCACTTTAATGGCTCGTGGGGGCTATCCCCAAACTTCTTTGTCCCCAGATTTACTAGTTTTCCGTTGTCTTGCGTATTCGAATGGTTGGAGTGAAAATCTTTTATCGGAAAGCCTTTTGCTACATTCCAATAAGGAGTTAGTTGGTACCCCTTCTTTCGTTGGTTCATTTGTTCTTGTTTCTTATCCTTCCAAGCTTTGGGAAATTCTGCCCTTTGTTTGTACTGGTTGTTGTTGAAGGAAAATCTCCCTGGGGACAGGTAGATCTCCTCAAAGAGATAGACTCCTAACTCTAAGACAGAAAGTGTTTATCATGGTCACTGACTTCCTTTTAGATCTAGGTGAACTGATGTCTGAGGAGGAAGGAGAAAAGAAGTACCTTTTATCGACGTTTGTCCCTGTACGCTCCGAGTTGAGCTCTAATCTTTCGCTCCTCGATAAGCCCTGTAGACAAACAAAGTACAACCACTTCCTACTCTATCAAGATTAGTCCGAAATAGGTCTATCTACTAAAGAGACAAATTCATGTGAGATTGAACATGAATTAGAAATAAACAGGCCAAGAAAATTATATTAATGAGGACAAAACATTGCTTACAACCATAGATGAATTGTAGTAGTTTCATCAAGTCCTCCTTGTCTACAACTTGCTCAAACGATCCATGATCCAAATGATGATAGCTTCACTGATTGATCCCTATGAGATCATAGGTCTCTTTCTTCCAAAATATCTATGTTCTAGCACCACTTATGAGATCATAAGTTTGGTGTGATTCTCCTTTTTCCATCCCCCTTTCACCATTAGAAAGCTTGCTTATATAGCCTTGGAGAGGCTCAACAACTTGAGATATCCTTGGGTAAGGTGAGGATTTTCCTCCTTTAGTTGAGGATCTGCCCTAAGATCATGTCTGGACTAGGGATTCGAGCTCACCTTCCTTCTAAGAATGAAAAGATCCTTCCCCCATTCATCTCAACAACTCAATTGTTGCCTAAAATAGGTAGTTCTCCCTCAAAAGGGCACTCAGAGCGCTATAGCGCTCCCTAGTAGGATTTAGGGGAGTGCCAACGCTTCTGAGGGTTGGAGCACTCCTGCAAAAGGGCCAAAGAGCTTTATAACTCTCCCAGACAGTGTAAGGGGGAGCGCCAACACTCCTAGAAGAGGTATAAAGGAGCGCTCCCCTCCAAAAACGCAGTTTTTGAGGTGCTTTCAGATGGCAAAAGGTTTGTAAGCCTGCTGACTCATTTCTCCTCTTCCAAATCAAATTTTTGAGGTGTTTCAAGTGTCCTTCTCATGTCATTATAGGCACGGCATAGGCATCATGACAACATGCTTTCTTTGACACTTGCGACACTTGTGAGAAACATGCGACACTTGTGACCTTGTGAGAAAAATGTGACACTTGCGAACTTTGTAATGATGACACTTGCGACACTATCAAAGTGAGTATTTTTGATGTATAACAGATTGCCCCCCAAAGTATGAATTTAGAAGACGAACTGATAACTAAAATTCTTTGTAGACTTTCAAGAAAGGGTATAGACGCAGAGAACCTGATAGAAGCTACACACAAACATCCAACAAATATTATGACATGTTTCAAACCCAAGGCAGGCATACCTATGCTTGGTTGATCAAGACTTGTAAGATATGGCCACCATACAATACACTGCGGATCCATAATTGTATTGATAAAAAGGTATAGCCACTAAAAATACACTATGGATCTATACTCCCATGACCTAAACTAATCATAGCCACGAAGAATACACAGTGGATCTATAAGATGACAAGACATAGCCACGACCAATATAAAGTGGATCTATGTAACAGTATATGTGTCATTGTTCAAAAGAAACTCCATCGCAACCTGGGCAAAGTACATATCAAAGTGATCACTCAACCCAGGGTCTTCTTACCGATTCCGATGTAGTACGAATCTAACCAAGTGAATAGATGTCCTGATGTCGAACATGGTAGAAACCACTTGATTACCAGTCAATGATGTAAACCGTTAACAAGAGTGAGGGAGATCACCATTAATGTCAATGATTCCCAAGTTACCCTAGTACATTCCAACGAATGTGAACGGATGGGCTAAAGTCGAACATCCGTGGAATCATTTGATAAGAGGTCAATGATGTAAAACTACTTTCAAATGTGAGGAGGCCTGCCATTAAGGCATGCAGGTCCCAAAGTACTAACTGGTTTCTAAGTCTAGTTCCTGGATAATGTGTTGAAGTTGACAGGAATAGGCTCGTCGAAGGAGGGCCTTAATGTATCCCCCATCAACGACATGAAACAAACATAGAGATGTAATTGGTAGATCAAATGAACATGGACTGACACGGGTATTGAGACAAGATATTTGTGATGGATGACTCTCGAGGTGGATACTTCCCTTGAACACTGAGGCACAACAACAGAAACATGACATGGACCAAAACTTGATGATGCAGTGGATGTTGTGACTTACATCAGGCAACCCAAAGGAGTGAAAGAAACTCAAAGGATTGGCTCAGTGCAGAGGTTCAGTGGATTATAATGTGTGCAAAAGACAAAGTGTCGTGTTCAAGGGCGACTCTAAGAATTACTTGGTAATGTTCTCAAGAGACTGTTTGGCTTGCTTCTTTCAAATTTTCCCCCATCCAGATAGACGAGTACCTCTTTTTAATTTAACGAGCTTGAGGAGGGTAACACGTGCTCGATATAACTCACCTTCGGTAAGTTCCTCTTCCTTTGTTTAACGAACTAGAAGAAGTGAGGGTTCGGTCCCATACGGGCCTGTCGATGTTTGTTTTAGCGAGTCCAAAGACATAAAACTCGAAGGTTTTTCATGATTATAGAGTCTGGAAAAACACTTAAAAGAGAACTCTCTCAGTTCATTTTTCATAAAGTAGTTTGACGAGACCGAAAAAGAGATAAATTATCGCTCAACAGATATTTTCTTCAAATACTTTAACGAGCGTGAAGAGAACAAGGTCGCTCAGAAATATTTTCATCTTTAGAGAGTCTGAAAAGAACTTAAAGATGACTCCAGTGTTGTCCTTTTTCGTAATGTTAGTCTCACAAGGCCGAAAAAGAGATAAATTATCACTCAAAAGATGCCCTTTCAAATCGTTTAACGAGTGGGAAAGGAAGCAAGATCACTTGGCAATCTTTTCATGTTTAGAGAGTCTGAAAATATCTTAAAGAAGAATCCAGGGGGTTTTTTTTGCGTGTATCTATACAGGTCCGAAAAAGAGATAAAAGTCTACCCGGATGCATTCTCATGTATTTACGAGCACGAGAAAGAACAAAGACTAAGCTTGGTATGCCCCCAGCATGAAAGATAGTGGCTTAACTTCAGAAAGATCATTAAAGGCTGGAGACATGCCCTCCAAGCTTCGATTCATTCACCAGCTCTAAGGTCGTCACCAATTTCTCTAGAGATGAGAAAAAGGAGAAGGGTGGATGAAAAGACGGTTCAAGAGAGGTAACTACTTCATTTTTTAATGAGCTTGACATAGGAAAAGAACTATGCTCAAGGCCTTTGTTTCATTTTTTAACGAGCTTGCCACAAAGAAGAGAAACTATGCTCGTGGTTTCGTCTGGATCATGGCTTCCAAGAGGATAATGCTCTGGAAGGGTACCATGTCAATGGATAAAACATGGTCATGGCCTCCAGGAGATCTTCACTAGATGGAAGATAATCACTCGAGAAGGAACACATGTCGAGGGCCGCGATAGGAGGAAGGAGATCAGGTTCCAATAATCCTACCGAAGAAATCACCATGTCCACTACCGGATCCAAATCGTCGAAAGTTGAGGTCATGGGAGACAACGCCACATAATTGACATGCGGCTAGGGTGATACTGTCTGCATATAAGAACCACTTAGGGAGGTAACCCAGTCGGGGCCGATGAATGAAAGTTGATCAATAGTCACAATTCTTCCATTGTGAGGAAAATATATCACACGAAAAAGAGTGGATACAATAGCTTTCATGGCATAGACATAATCCCACCTGAGGAGTAAAGCGAAATCCAAGGGGTCTCAGACTACCATGACATTGATAAAGACAGTTTTCCCTCCCAAAGTTATAGGAAACTGAGGAAGGATCCATAAAGGTTGACTAGTTCTTTTGTTAAAAGCTAACAGATTCTGTGTAACTGGTGCAAGCTGCGGACAACACAAAGCATACCAAGCAACAGAAGACAAAATACTAACAGACGCACCTTCGTCTATCAACGTTTGAGGAATGTCCCGACCACGAACCTGTATTGTAATCTGGAAAGGAATGTGAGAGGGAAGGCGAGGTCCAGTTAGTGCACCCCAATCAAAAAGGATGGCTTCAGTACTTGGAGGGGGTTTCACAAGAGGAGGAGGAATGCCCCCCGGCACGGTAGAGTCTGTATTAATGAGAAAAACATGGGCAGTATTGGGTTTACTCTCTAGAAGGGGAGTAGGATCAACCGATGATTGGATCGGATCAACCAATGGTGGACTTTGATAGACCACTTTAGCACTCTTCAGAGGAAGAGTGGGACTGACCAAGGAAGGGACTGGATCAGTCACTTTGACATTCCTCAATGGAGGAATGGGATCGACCGATGGAGAAACTTGATAGACCACTTTGGCACTCTTCATAGGAAGAGTGGGACTGACCGAGGAAGGGACTAGATCAGTCACTTTGGCATTCCTCAATGGAGGAATGATATCGACCGATGGCGAAACTGGATCGACCACTTTGGCACTCTTCAGAGGAAGAGTGGGACTGACCAAGGAAGGGACTGGATCAATCACTTTGACATTCCTCAATGGAGGAATGGGATCGACTGATGGTGAAACTAGATTGACCACTTGAGTTTCATTCTCCAAGGGAAGAATGGGGTCGACGGGTGGAAATGGATCGACCACTTTGGTGTCACTCTCTAACGGGAGAGTGGGATCGATCGAGGATGAAAACAGGTCAACCACGTTGGTGTCACTCTTTTGATGAAGAGCGGGGCTTATCGATGATGGAACTGGATCAGCTACTTGGGTTCGTGGTTCAATCGAGGAGGAAACTATATTGACCACCTGATCAACTGGACTGACCGGGGGTGGAACCAGATTGACCAGTCCATCAACCAATGATGGGTTGGAGGAAAGCTTACGATAACCTTTTGGAAGTTGAATTTTTTCCAAAAGAGAAGAAGCCTCATCCATGCGAGGACAAAGATGAGAGTAATGATTACCTTTACATAACATGCAAGGGAACTTGACAGTTTGCTTATTCTTACCAACCTGAACATCACTAGTTGATGGGGTATCATCAACATGATTGACAAAGGCCGATGACATGGAGGACCACATTTCTAAGACCTGGGTAAGACTGGGGCAATCTCTCAGAAAGTGGTCACCCTTACAAAGGCTGCAAGGGAATTTGGGTTTTGGATTCTTCATTTTAATCTTGTTGACCTCATCAACACTCCCAGTACTATTAACAGTAACTGGTTTCTTAGAGCCAACATCTGATGTTGTTGGGGCCTTTGTCCTTTTCGGGTTTTTCTTTTTCTTCTCTTTTTGTTTCTTCTTCTTCTAATCAACCTGGCTACTTGCTTTAGAGCTTTCACTAGGCGAAGAAGGAGAAATGGAAGGAGACTTGATGGAGGAAGAAAGAGAAAAGTTGACATGAGGTTGATGTGTGGGTGGTGTATTGACATCCAAAGTATTAGGTGCAACTGAAACATTGGGAGGATTCGGGATCGCCGGAGTGGGGAACAACCAAACTGGTAATCCAATAGTGAGTCCTGGAAGACTCAGTGTGGCAACATATGGAGGACCAAAGTTTCCAAATGAAGGAAAAGTATAAGGTTCCCCAAAAGAATGGGTTCCTCCATTGGTACTCTCAGGATCCGATGCCATTAACACTGACTCGACCTAAGGTCCACTAAGTAAAACAAACAACACACGCTATGAATCTGAGAAGCAATCAATCAAACAAACCTTCTTATGATGAAACCACTAGTTGGTGATGAAATCCAACGTCGCGAGATCAAAATAGGAAGAGGTGAGGATAGAGCGGGTGGATCAGTTACGTTGGCAACCTGCTTAACGGACTTACGCCTTGGTGTAAGCTTCCACGCAGTTATTGTGGATTTACCCTCCAAGGAGCCCGAGTGAGTTTGACCAACGTCTGTTCCAAGTACAATGAGACTTCCCTTCACTGTCACCTTGTGTGAGACCCTAAATATTGTGGCTACTAAGGTCACCAACTCATAGTCAACCCCTGGGTGGGTACAATCGACAGTTCAGTTGAAACATATGGGCAGGATAACAAGTCCAAAATCAGCTTGAAAGGATCCCACACATAATCGTGGGTATAGATTCCCATGACCCCCAATATACGATCTGACCACTACAAACAGTTGGGCCATGGAGGGATAATCTCCGTAACTCACCCGAATGCGACCTCATGTGTAACCCCTGTGTGAGAGGGGGATCCCAGCAAGCCAATAAGACAATTGGATTTGACTCTCCCTACCGAAAGATACTAAGTTTGTTTGATAGCTTTGGAAATTTATCCTTTCAACCTATTCCAAAGCCCTACACCTTAAACTAATGTAGGTTTGCTAACAAAGATGTAAAAAGTATGATAAATTTTAGTTAAGCGTTGATTTTAATGGCTGTTGTTTACTCAGAGGGTGTACGAAAGTGAAACTGATGGAATGATGACTCAATTCCCAAAAATATGCATGAAATATGATAAGCAATTGTTTCTTTTTAATGAATACCTATTTAAGGGAAAGAGGAAGAGTCATTTTCACTATCAAACCCTTGATAAGGAATGCCCTCAATCAATTTTGTTCTCAATCAAATCCAATATGATGCGACAACATTTCAGAAATGCAAACTAATATGCAAACTAATCATTAATATGTACCTTTTTCATTTTCATTCGAACGATGATCAATTCAATGAAAAACTTGTCCTGCCAACTACCCTTTCAGATCAAGGAGATCCAGACAAGAAAATGCAGATTTCGCACAAACAACACACCCTTTTTTTTTTGCGATCAAACAAGAAAAAGAAAACCAAAAATACAAAAATAAGGAGAAAGAGATTGGATCAGATGACCTCAAAGAACCAAATGAGAAGAGTTATAGACTTCTAATGTCCTTCACTAGAGTTCCGCTCAGTCGGATAGGAGAGAAGAAAGCAGCGGATTGGTTTCAAGCTCTCAACAGAAAAAACTCAAAAATGATGAAGAAGGGCATAAGATCTGAACAAAAAGGTGTTTACTTCTCAGGAGGAAGCATGTCCAAGGTCAAAGGAAGAATCATTGAATCACAAAGAAGCTCAGCAAGTGAAAAAGCAGGGTTTGGACCTCCAAAAAATACAAATTTTGAAGAGATTTTGAGAAAAAAGGGCTGGTGCTCTGGTATAAGGGCCAACAGAGTGTTATAAATCTCTTTCTAACACTTCCAGAGAGTACTGTTGCTCTGCTAACATGGGCATGGGGGCGCCAGGCTAAAAAAGCTCATAAAAAAGTCCAAAAAACGAAAATTTTGATCAAATTTTGACAGGTAAGCTGAGTGTGATGGGGTGAAGAGTCAATCAGCAAATGCAATCAGATATGAAGGGGTGAACAAGGTTGGAAAACAACCAAATGGAAAGACAAGGTCTCTGAGGAATATCAAAACTAAAATTTTGATTTGATCCCTAGTGGAGTCGCCAATTTCTGTTGAAGGAAAATCTCCCTGCGGACAGAAAGATCTCCTCAAAGAGCTAGCCTCTTAAATCTAAGACAGAAAGTGTTTATCATGGTCACTGACTTCCTTTTAGATCTAGGTGAACTGATGTATGAGGAGGAAGGAGAAAACAAGTACCTTTTATCGACATTTGTCCCTGCATGCTCCAAGTTGAGCTCCAATCTTTCGCTCCTCGATAAGCCCTGTAGACAAACAAAGTACAACCACTTCCTACTCTATCAAGATTAGTCCGAAATAGGTCTATCTACTAAAGAGACAAATTCATGTGAGATTGAACATGAATTAGAAAGAAACAGGCCAAGCAAATTATATTAATGAGGACAAAACATTGCTTACAACCATATATGAATTGCAGTAGTTTCGTCAAGTCCTCCTTGTCTACCCCTTGCTCAAAAGATCCATGATCCGAATGATGATATGATGAAAAATATCTCTGTTCCAGCACCACTTATGACATCATAAGTTTGGTGTGATTCTCCTTTTTCCAGCCCCCTTTCACCATTAGAAAGCTTGCTTATATAGCCTTGGAGAGGCTCAACAACTTGAGATATCCTTGGGGAAGGTGAGGATTTTCCTCCTTCAATTGAGGATCTGCCCTAAGATCATCATTGGACTAGGGATTTGAGATAAACTTTCTTCTAAGAATGAAAAGGTCCTTCCCCCATTCATCTCAACAACTCAATTGTTGCCTAAAATAGGTAGCGCTCCCTCAAAAGGGCACTCAGAGCGCTATAACGCTCCCTAGTAGGCTTTAGGGGAGCGCCAGCGCTCCTGAGGGTAGGAGCACTCCTGCAGAAGGGCCAAAGAGATTTATAATGCTCCCAGACAGTGTAAGGGTGAGTGCCAGCACTCCCAGAAGAGGTATAAGGGAGCGCTCCCCTCCAAAAATGCATTTTTTGAGGTGCTTTCAGATGGAAAAAGGTTTGTAAGCCTGCTAACTCATTTCTCCTCTTCCAAATCAAATGTTTGAGGTGTTTCAAGTGTCCTTCTCATGTCGTTATAGGCATGACATAGGCATCATGACAGCATGCTTTCTTTGACACTTGTGACACTTGTGAGCAACATGCGACACTTGCGACCTTGTGATCAAAATGCGACACTTGCGACCTTTGTAATGACGACACTTGCGACACTATCAAAGTGAGTATTTTTGATGTGTAACAGTCGTAACACATCATTTCTTTCCTGAATACTTCACTCAAGGACTTAGGGTTATCAAACTCAATTCTGTCCCTATAGGACTGTGGTAAACAACTTAGGAATCACTGTATTTTTACCTTTTCCTCCCGAATATAAGGTGCGAATCTTAGTAATTCCAGGAATTTGTTTATAAGGTCCTCCATCGTCATATGAGCAAGTCGTAGCTCATAAAATTATGTTGTTTTCCTTTCATAGTAGCTTTTGGATAGGTACTGTTTCTTGAAATATGTCTTAAAGTTAGACCATTCCATTTGTTTCTCCTTTAGGCCCTTGGCCAATTTCAGATCTTTCCATCAAATGTTGGCCTTCCCTTTCAGATTGTAAATGGCCATTCTAACCTTCATATTGCTAGAATAGTTGTATATCTGGAAGTATTTTTTTATGTCTACTAACCATGCATTAGTTTCTTTTCCCATTCTGTATTCTCCATCAAAGGTAGCTAGTTTAATATTCTTAAATTCTCCTTCAAGGTGGTCTACCTGTTTTCTTTTTCTGTCTGCTTTAGTTTTGTCCTCAGCGGAAGGTGTACCTTCAGAAAAACTGTCTCCTTTTTTTGCTTCAGGCCCAGAATTCTTGGAGGCCCTTTTGCTGACCTCTTCATCATGGTTATCTTCCTTTGGGATTTTCTTGGTCACTATACTGTGTAGCAGGACTTCATTTATTTCCTGTCATTCCTGCTGTGCTTTCTTCAATTTTTCATTGTCGGCTTTGAAAACCTGCAGCTCAACAATGAGATTCCTCATGGTTTCTAGAACTTCAGTAGGTGAGCTTCCGTCACTATTATGTCTCTGATTTTTAGGATGCCCTTGTTTAGAATTCCCATTGAGCCTGATTTTTGCGTCATCCTGTGCTTCCATGATTAACACAAAACAAAAAGGTTTTTGTTTGTAACAATAAAGGTTTTGTTAGTTTTCTATGAACAAAATTATATGATTAAGTAAATCATGTGGCCCTGCTCAAGGTCCAAGTGTTGTAACTTTTTCTCTGATACCATATGTAATGTACCTCATATTTACGAAATAATTTTTTTTTGTTTATCTGCCTTCTATAAAATTTCTTGGTGGAAGAAAGGATACTAGTCACACAACTCTGATGTCAACTTGGTTACTAAGAAAAACTCTATAATAAAACCTTGTTAAAAGACTCTATTATAAAATCTTACTACAACTCCTAATTCTAAACTTACCACAAAATATCTTATTTATATCATCTTACTTAATCACGAGTAGAAAGGTTATAAGAAGGATCCCAAGGCTATAACAAATCCCTTTCATCCTTTATTCTTTACCCTTGTGTGTATAGGACTACATATGTAAGTGGGGTCTTATAACTCATGCTAAAACTCATCTTTATCATAAGGTTTTGTATTCCCACACAAGTCCATAGGTTGATTTTAACCCTAGGAAGTCTTAACTATATTTTTGTCCATAAAGTCATGGGGTGAGTTTTCCACTGGTCAGCTAACATAACTACCAAGTCACAGTCATTTAGTGATTCTTAGAACTGGTGGTTGATCGTAGTGAAGTAATTAGCCCAAAAAAAAACCAGTGGAAGGATGACAACTAGGATCGAACTGCTAACTCAAGCTAACATAGGGTGTATGAAATTTTTTTTTAACTTCAGTCGAGTTATGAAGGTGTCAAATAGTGACGTTCTTTAAGTGTGAGAGATGGTCAACTGTCATAATAGTTAAATCTCTGTAACTTCATTAATGACAGCCCTACTAGTATCATTGAATTTGTCTGCCTCCACACCCAAAGTATCATGCCCACCCTGTCATTGTCACATGGCTACCCATTCTCTGTACTCCCCACATTTATTCTGAGGCAGAAAGGCACCATTTAGGGTTTGGGTAAACCCATTGTCTGTAATTTATGAGTTTTTGTTCTTCTACGAAGGGTTCCTTGTATCACATTTTTCTCTTTGAGGCTAAGTCTGTAAGTAATGGTGTAATGCTCCATGGAGGTCCTGTATATCACGCTTTCTTCTCAGAAGTGAAGTCTAAAGTGTAAAGGGTGGTCGCGCCATGGATGTAACCGACGGCATGACCCGAAACTCTGGTGAGTGTTTCCTTAAGAAAAATCCCTGATAGGTTAAGTAAGGTGGTGTATTGTTTGAAAACGTTAAGTAATTTGTTACTTTGTTAATCACCATTGTGTCCTTTCAGTCCCGTTGTGTTATTCTTTTCGGTAACCTCTTTGTCCTTGTTCATAGACGTTTTTCAGGGTTAATGTTGTTGTATAGTATACAGTTTAGATGATAGGAAATGGCTGTGTATTTCTTAGGTCTCGACTTTACCTTCCTATTTTATTCTTCTTTAAAGAATCTCGAAGAGGTATGTTGGCCCCATGAGTAATTCGCCGAAGAAAGAATCTTTTTGTTTGAGTAGTGTAATACTTTACCTTTTTAACTAAATCCCCTGTGTTGGATGGAGTCGCCCTTCCTTAGATTTACCAAACCCTTTGCTGGTTCTTACCCTTATTATTTGATTTAATTTCTTCTATTTCTGTGATGCCCTTGAACAATTTATTGGGAATCCTATGGCATATGACCTTTTGAATTTAAAATGAAATTCCTGTCACCCAGATGGGAGGTCATTAATCCCCATCATCGTAGCATGACGACTCTATTTTAATGTTGAATATAAGTATTCGCTATAGTTTTGGTTCAAGAATGTTTAAGTTAATTCCTTTAATAAATTCTTTGTGAAATGTCTATATTATTGTTTTGGTTTCTGCTTACAGCGTATTTGTACAAGTTAGGGGTTTCCCTATTGATTAATTACTGGTAAGAGAGAATCTTATGAGAATGTTACCATCACTAATGATGGGCCTTGTTTATGAGAGGACCCATCATAGACTTACTGCGCCTTCCTCCCTCGACTCGGAAATCCATTTAGAAGGCAAGCAGTGGTCAAGGTTCCAAGATTGTGCATCAAAGATAAGTATCTCGTTGTTTAATGTTTACCCTGCTCTTGCAAATTCTTTCTTCTGCTCCCTATTACTCGAATAAAGACTAAAGTTTTCAGGGTTTTATTTTTCCTTTGCAGGTATATTTTTCCACCTATGCCAGTCTTGGACCCCCACCTCTGTATTTGATGCAAAAGGTATTCAAGTTTTGAACCCATCATCACTCAGGCTAACTCTATAGGTTGTAAAATCATCTAGAGGGAATTGTGCACTTCAACTAGTTTTGTTATAAATAGTTTGTTTTGACTTCTGGAAAAAAATGGTTTGTTGAGGGAATCATTGGGGTCATTTCCATTATTG
>JASDQU010102575.1:87381-113042 GCA_032191745.1 Picea mariana
TTTTCTTTAGTTCTCTAAGTCAGATTGTGGATCTTCTTCATCAAAGGCATTGGAGAAAAGGTGTGTGTGTTGGATAAAAGAGCCATTGAAAGGGATATTACAACATCAAGGCATGTGTTGTATTCTCCACTTTCCATTTAATATAATGCAGTAATACATTTCTTCCCTGTAAAGGTGTCTTAACTTTTATTGTATAACTCCTTGATCGTATACATAGAATTCATTAGAATATATATATCTTTTTTCTCTCTCTTTGTTGGTTTGTGATTCTTAAATCAGTTTCACCATTCCACAAACTCAAAGAAGGAGCTACGAGGATGATACTAGCGAGGATCAAGCGTCGTTTAAAAGGTATGTCACTTGTACCTCTCTAAACTAGTTTATATGTCCATGAAGTCTAAGGTGAAGTGTGTATTTTGTCTTGTTTTGTTCTAACTTCCTATGGGATTTAGGGAGATCTATTTGTTTCCACACTTACTAATTAGTCCGATAACAGTAAGGCGCTATAATTGCATCGAATATGCACCCAATCAAATGCACCCATCATACGGCCTTGACAAGACAACATGCAGATATTTGAAAATTACTCTGCTTCCCCTTGGTATAGAAACATCATTTATTTTCTGGAGCATCTCGAATGTCCACCATATGTGAAGAAGACAAAGTCCAAGTCTCTCAAATTGAAGGCTATCAAATTATTCATTTCAAAACAGAACTGGTATTGAAGAGATCCTGCTGGCATCCTATTAAAATTCCTTGATGAAAATGAAGCCAAACAAGTCACAATAGAAATGCATAGAGGAGTATGTGGAGGAAACCAACATTAGAAGGCCACAGCTCTCAAGATCCTAAGGGTAGGGTACTACTGGCCCACCCTTTTCCCTGATGTATTTACTACTGTTAGGGCCTGCAATGAATGTCAGAAATTTGCAGCAAAACAAAACTTATTATCACTACCCCTAAAACCTATCACTTCCAGTGGTCTGTTTCATCAATGGGGGTTAGACTTCATAAGTGAGATAAATACACCCTCCAGTGGGAAACACAAGTGGATTATGACTCCCACTGACTATTTCACAAAGTGGATCGAGGTCGTTCCCAGCAGGAATGCCACTGACAAGGTGATCATGAATTTCCTGGAAACCAATATTTTTGCCAGATTCGACTGCCCCAACAAGCTTATAACAGATATTTCCCAAGAATTCAAGTACAAAGCCATGATTCATTTCTATGGAAGTCATAAAATTCCCTTGACACATTCCATGTGCTACTACCCTCAGGGGAATGGTTTGGCAGAGTCATCAAACAAAACTCTCATCAGGATTATCAAGAAGTTGTTGACCGAAAACAAGAAATCTTGGGACTCTAAACCCAAATATGCTCCATGGGCTGACAAAATCAGCACAAAGAAGTCTTTGGGAACCTCGCAATTTCATATTGTCTATGGTGTAGACACTGTCTTTCACACCCGGGTTGGTATACCAGTCCTAAAATTTTTACAGGAAGAGATCAAGGAGCCAAATGGCATCCAAAGGAGAATCTTCCAGATTATAGAAGTTCAACAAAAGAGAGTAGCACTGGATCAGAAGACTAAAGCATACAAGAGCAAGATCAAATCAATGTTTGAAAAGAAAACCAAGAACAAGGTATTTCAAGAAGGTGACCTAGTCTTGAGGTGGGATTCCAGAAGGGATGACAATTTCAAGCACTATAAGTTCGATAAACTTTGGTTTGGCCCTTTTAAGGTCGTTGAGGTTCTTCACAATAACACATTTATCTTGCATAATCTCGATGATGCGGAAATCTTCGGAGGCCCAGTAAATGGGCGCTTCTTGAAACATTATTTTATTTAAGGATGAGGGAAGGTCCCTCTTGTACCATAGATGTTTTCCTTTTATTTTGTACATTTGATTAGTTATTTGTGTGTGAATAAAGACTGCATATTCCAACAAACGCACTGGGGTGCAGCTGCAATTTTAGATTCAATAAGATGCATTGGTTGAGAGGCAGTGACAGAGATACACAACTTACAAGAGGAAGTAGAGGTAAGAGAAGTTATTTAATTCTAAGGCACATGATCTGATGTTATTAGCACCTCATAGGGAAGTGTTATCCTCGATTGGAGCCAACGTTGTAACCTAGGTCTGCACCCCTTCCCCTCCTCTCTCATTTCCCTATGACTTCATCATTTTTTTCCCCTTATGGTGGGTGAAGTCATTTTCCCATTACTAAGTGAATTGGTTTTTTATCGTTTCTTTCTGGATTGAGTCTTCGTGCATTTTGTTTATGTTTTTCTTGAAGGATAATTACATTTCGTGATTTGGTTCATAATTCTTGTCATCATGTTTTCCATTGATTGAGCTCGCATAGGTCGACCAAGCCTTTTTGTATGCATAGGAAACACCCATGAAAAAAACAAAGGAATTCAAAAGTAGTCAATTTCGGGCTCAAATAGTGGGAAAAGACAGGTTAAAATTGCAACGATGGAGATCCAACATGCCACTCAGATTGACAGTTTTTGTGCATTCGGGGTTTTCAACATTGCGGAAGGTTTAATGAAAAGCACAAATCTCTGAAGTTCTGGAGCCCTAAAGTAGCAAAGTGTCGAATTTTTGGAGCCCCGAAGTGCCAGAGTGGGCCCTCACTGCCACATCACTCCGGGCCCATACTACTCCGGGAGTTTTTCAACTCAACATAGGCCTAAATTGCTGAAGGGACGGACTTCTGAAGTCCCGAAGTCATTAAAATTGATGGTTAAAGTAATCACAGTCTAATTAACAGTAAATGCGAGTTAATGAATCCGGGAGAAAGTCACTCTGGGAGATTTTCATGCTTCAAAATCCAAAACTCCCAAATTTCCAGAGTTTTGAATCCCCAAAGTGTCAGAGTGGACCCTCACTACCACGTCACTCCGGGCCCATACTACTTTGGGAGGTTTTCAAATGAAGCACTACAGGTCTCCCGAAGTTCTGAACTCTCGAATTCCTTTAATGATTAAAGTATTAATCTCAGGTTAATAGGTCTAATATAAGCACAGATTAGTTACTTTGCAAGATTAACACTCAAGGAGATTTAGATGTAGAAAAAACCCAGTTCTCTAGAGCTCTGCAGTGCTGAAGTGTCGAATACATGTGGCACTCATCAATCATGACATATGGCGCTCATCTCAGGCCCTTTGATTGCATCATCTGCACTATTTCCAGGTGATGCATGTCCCTATCTTTTCATGAGACATCGACGATATGACGTCAGGTCACCACGTCACTCTGAGAGTTCGACCATCTGGGAAATGTTCATACTTTTCACTCAGAAGCTCCTGAACCCCAAAGAGTTAGAGTCCYGAAGTCCTGAAATGATGAAGGTTAAAGGTTTAAAAGGGGTCACCATACTAGGAATAGGGAAACTACACGTCCAAAATCCAAAAAAGTGCAACATGACTTGCTTATGTCCTAAAAAAGATAAGTTGGGAAAATACACGGCCACACTTCCAGTTGTCTCCATTGGCCTCCAACAACATGCATGCATGCCATGATCGACACAAAACTTAGTTCTGTCACTCTTGGTCATTTCTGTGAGATCTTAGTTCATTTCAGCGCATGCATCAGTCCAGTTTCATTGCCAGTAGTGGTTTTCAGTTATTTAATTGCATGGATATTTTAGTGTAAGACATAAAAAGTGGTTTTCTATGTGTGATAAGAACCACTCTTTTTTGCTAATTCAAGGTTGTAGTATTCATTAACATACTCTAGCAGTGTGTTTTAGTTATGTTAATAAGATGTTTTACATCCAAGGTGTAGAGATAAGCCTCAGTTCCACACTGGTCGAGGGCATCCACACTGGTCGAGGGCATCCACACCTGGGATAAATAAGCATATTTTGTATGTTAGAAGGGTGGAGTTTTTTTGGAAAGGAGATCAATACAAAAATTGGTTGGACCCATTTTGCACATGGACTAAATCTCTTTACCTAGTGAATATATTATTGATGACAGTGTGTTCGTGTCCAAATTCATATGTGTTTCTTATCTTGAATACAATTTTGATTTTTGTGAAGTACATTTATTTTCCTTTAGCTATTGTATAACTTGTCTTTATTAATATGAAACCTGTGATAACAACTATGCTTTGATGAAGATTTTCTTTTATTGCAACCTATGGGAGTAATTGTGTTTTGATACATGTTTAATGTCGTGAAATGATATTTTAAGTATTAAACTTCTTGCAAAAGATTATTCATTGAGTGGTTTGTTGTTTCCCTTTGTTTTTTTTACCTCTATTATTTCACTTGACTGTCACTAGTGTGCCACCAGCCAAGGAGGACCCTCATCCTTATCATTTTTCCAACCCAACCATTCTCTTGTCTTGGTAAAACCAACCCTCTAACTTACCAACAAAATTAAAAACCAACCATTATAAACTTGTGGTGGCATAGATTTTCCCTTTAACAATCAGGTGCAGACTTTAGGACCAACAGTCCCAAAGATTCTAATAAGATGAAGAAAATATCTGCTTAAGTGTACCTTCCCAGAACAAGACAACAAGAAAACACTATCTTCACGTACCAATTGATATTAGTGCTTCATAAAACCTTGGACTTTGAATAAAAGAAATAAGCTGATATAAAAGATGAAGCAACAAAAAATTATAACAACAATGCATATATAATGATAGCTTCACAATTATTCCTTAAACAAGCTTCAATAATGACCAAAATGATTACCTAAAATTGATAATATGCTAGTATTTGTCATAAGCAAAGAAGGCAATGTAAAATCATCTTTAACACTAGCTTTTAGAAGCTTTAACTGTTGTCATACATGGCTGTAGCTTTCTTTTGTAACAACATCAATATAGTTAGTAATTTAGTCTAATATAAGGTTAGGAATGGTTAGAAAATACCTTGAAGTAGATGGTTTAAAGGTTGTTTTCATCAATCAATCAAATGTAAGGTATGAACTAGTGCCTTTACGGTAAATGGAGTCACTTTTGTAGCAGAAATATTAGGGGAAATAAATGATAATAAGTGAACTAAAGACAAGAGGGAAGATGGTTGAGGTGTTAGTAACCTAAGGCCTCAATCATCCAAAACCCTAGAAGGAAAATGGCTACTAGGAAGTAGGTAACCCTAGGCCCTAGAAGTTTTCCTTCTTTTTAAGGTCTAGCTTGAATTAAATAAAATCTTAATGAATAAAAAGCACTAGACTACTACTAAGGTAGAGCTCTAACATATGCTTCAATGAAGGTGTCTTTTAGCAAAATCAAGTAGGTGGATAGCTATTGAGAGAAGGAAAATAACATGTGTTTTTCTCCCAGGGTTTTACACTAGCAATTTCATAATCTCACAAATGAAAATTAAAAGATACCATAACCATTCAAAGAAAGAAGGATTGCATATTTTCACTTACATTCACCAAGAATAATCTAGTCACAAGCCTTAGTTGAATACTTTCCACCATGAAAATGCAAAAAATCACCAATAAAAGACCCCTCCAAGAGTTGCACACCACTTAGTTCAGCCAATAAGCCTTAAAAGAGGTTGACTTTCATACCTCACACTTGTGTGAGTGAATGACATGACATTTAATACAAATGAGAGTTTGATCTATTATTTATATAATACAAATGACATTTAATTACATTTTAGGTCAAAAAAGGATGACATGGCCAGTTTACATGAAAAATATAGTTTTACATAAAATTGACAAATAAAACCCTAAATTCATCTTTTTAGGGTGACGTCATGCCCCTCTAAGGGTGACGTTATCCTCCCTCCTATAACGCCAAGCCCCCAAAGTGAAACGTTGGGGCTCAAAACCCCTCAGGACTACCACACATTCCAACCAAAGCCATCGTCATGCTGGATACCTCAACTGGATGACATCAAGACTCTGAATGATGACGTCAGGGGCCTTCAAGGGCCAACATCATGGTGGGAGGGAAATACCCACCTGGGTCCATGCCTTCCAAAGTGCCTCTGGTAGAACGTCCTCCCTTTTATTTGGTGCAAGCCTCCAATATCTCTCTACCCTTGGCTGGGATTTCAACATCCATCTGGTGGGATGTTAGCCCTATGGAGGTTCGAGCTAATCATATCCCCATATGTACCTGTCTGTCAGGCATGGTCCTGCAACAAAAAAAAGTATGCCCCCCATGGTCTCATAAGTCATAGGGATCATAGCAATGTCAATCACATCTAATATTCAAGTTACCCAAACATGTGCATAAAACCCCCCTTTTCCCAAACAAGTGCTTAAAGACGTTATGTTATTCTACAAGCCAGGTTTGGAGAGGGTTTCAGGACGTTCTATTAGGATAATTATCCTTAGGTGTCGAGTGTTTCCAGGTGAATAACAATCCAGGTCATGTAAATGCATGATATGGTGTGGGGGATGTTTGGCCAAGGGGTGTAGTGATAACATGGAAATGTGCAGTGATAACATGGAAATGTAGGTCTTACCTGTTGGTGCCTCTGTAGAGGGTGAGTTGCACCTTGTCATGGATGCAATTGTTTCCTATCCCATTCAGTTCCTTTTTACTCTTTGTCTTATTTATTTTTCTTTCAAGAGAATAGCTAGAGGACACTGCCCTGGCATGGTGACCAGTGGTGAAAACGTTACCCACAAGCATTTCATGGAGATGAGAAGGTTGGCTCATGATGAGACCCCCTTTCTCTTGGCTATGACACCAAGAGCCACTACCCTAGCATGGTTACCAGATGGATAGTAGTGACATACCACTACATTCCCATGGACCTAATAGGATGGCTCATGATGAGACCCCCCATCCACCAACTAAGTCTTGAGATTTATTATATTTTATGGGTCCCCCCCTTTTCTTGTTGAGAATCCTTTTATTGATTTCTCCGGGATCCTTGGGAGAATCATCTCAAGGTTTGATATTTGGATTTTAACTTTTTCCAACTACTTTTACCCTTTGGGCCTTTAGCCCCTTCTTCCTAGAAGGCAAGATACAACCCTTACTAGCTTGGAAAACCCAATGCTCGAACCAATTTAGGGGATAGATGAGAGGAACGATGATGAAAAGTGATAAGTATGGAAGGAATGGACGATGACCTTTCATAAGCCCAGCCGATGGAAACTCACTCCTAAGGGAACCAACTTGCTAGGGAATCTTGTCATCCCCCCCAGGTATGGACAAGTTAAAAGGAATAATTTCCAAGCAAATGTCATGAAGAAAAATATAATTAAATGCACATATTGAAATGATTTGAGAATAAAAGTGACACATAGCATGATACCCAGACTCATTACTTCATGTAGCAAGACCCACTTCTACTTCAGAACCAGACTGATGGGATGGATGTTGTTGCTGCTGACAGAATGAAGGCACTGAATAAGAAAGGAGGGGCACTCCAGGGCCAAACTCAAGTCAATATGGCTCTCGGTACTCCATGTCGAGGACCTATGGGCCTCGAGACATAATCTCATTAGTTATCCCTAGGATAGGGGATAACATCTAGCTCCAACTCGGGGTCATGTGCTCACTATAGAGCGCATGAGAACATCAACATCTCTGGTATGACTTGTGACCTACCAGATCTCAACAAAATTGATCAGTAATATTTTGGGGTGGTGATACCACCCCTGACTGATATATGATAAAATGAAATACAAGTAAGAAATCATATATACAAATGGAAATACAACTGCTCTAGCATGAAATGCAGATGGTATATACAATGAATGCAAAATTCCTACCTACCTACCTCTACTTACCTGTTGGTTGATTACTAGGTATAGTCAAATAGCCAGTGAAACCATCCTAACAATGTATCATAATACCCGTCTCTGTGCTTCATCATAAACCAAAACAATGATAAGTCAAGAAAAAAAATAACATGAGTTAGAATATGTATTGTATCATCAGAAATCGAAAAAGTATAGCTCATGGACATGGGAGGGAGAGACAAAATCATTCCAATTCTCACCTTTAGGAAAGTTCTCAATCCATCTCAGAAAGGGATCATGAAAAATCAAAGTTTCAATAGACTGACTCGAAGAATATGAAGGCTAGATAGCTTGGATTTCTTCACAATATGAGGTCCGGGAAGGACCTATCAAGAACCTATGGGATGAATAACAATTTCTTAAGGGAAGGCTAGAAAAATGAGATAACGAACTTCTTCTTGAGGTATTCAACCTACCCTTGAATTATAAAAGTAATCTTTCCCTTAGAAAACTTAATACAAAGGACCTGCTTCCCAACTAAACCTTTAGTGATACAACAAGATAAAATAATCAAAGGGAGTTGGGAAACATTTTCATAAGGGTCCTTCTTTGGGAAAGCAATGTCTCCACGCTTATCAATATCCAAGCACGACTTTGGTTGATAATGTTCTTCATAGAATAAATCCAAGTGCTCAAAGGAATATTTATCAAAATCCTCAAGGCATGACTGGAAATCATCAGGAGAACATAGCACCAGGTCATCCTTGGGTGTCTGAAAAAAGTTTGTAATCATATCATCTTCTTGTTTCTGAATGTCAAGTTTATTAGTAACCTCATATGATAGTTGTAAAGTGAACTTTTGGAAATAACCCTCAATGTCATAAATGGGATCCCCATCATATCCAATCACATCCCATTTAATCTTTCCGACATGTATGAATTCATCAATATTATCAACATATTCATCAACTTTGTCATAACATGAAGGGATTAAAACATACAAGGGATCCTCTAACACTTATTCACTTTCCAAATCATAAAATAAAGCATCATCAKACTCTTGGAAAGGAAAATAACTTACTGTATTTACTTCTTCTTRTGCAGGAGCTTTGAGGATTTGGATGACTSCATTAGATGGAAGAGMATGCAWCACTATTTCATTCTCATGACTTGCCTCTACATCTTCAACTTTACAACAAGGAGGATCTATCTTTCCTGAGGATTCCATTTCTCCTTCACTCTCTGAATCATAGAATGAGGTATTATCAAAATCCTGAAAAGGAAAGTGACTAACCTCATCCTCTTCTTCTTGTATAGGAGGAATAGGCTCTTGGATAGCTTCATTATAGGGAGGAATACACATCAAAACTTTATCATCATGTTTGATATCTTCTCTCTTCAACCATGTCTTCATCATCCTTGGTAGAAACATGAGTAATTTCTTGCTCTTCCTCACAAGATTGGAAACACTCATTAAGACCTTTCTCCTCAACCCCTTGTTGATCAATGTGCTTTTCCCTTGTTTCTTGGAAGTTATCAATAAGGTTTTTAAGAGAAACTAATCTCTCCAAACTAAGGGTATCTGGGGTAAAGGGGCATCCTTCCTTGGACAAGAAAACATTTTCCTCAATATCTATAGTTGTGTTATAAAATTCCTGGATTGTTCTAGGATCTTTGTCTTTGATACAAAAACTTATTTGTCCTATAAAGGCTTTGGTGTAAATAAAAAGAAGAAAGTTTTGTGATGGGTGATGACTTACTAGGACCTGTTGTAACACCCTTTCAAATTTATCATGAAATTCCCTAATAGTTTCATTCTTACTCTTCTTCATGTGATTAAGTTTGTTTAGAAAAAAAAAAGGATCCCATTTTTTGAGGAAAACCTCTTCTAACTGATCCATGGAAATAATACTAGCATCAGGGAGGTCATCATACCATCTCCTGGAATTATCATGAAGAGTAGTAGAGAAAAGTTTCATTACTAGGTCTTCAACATTGTCACTGATAGGGTGAATTCGAAAGAAAGCATAAAAATCACACACATGTTTATTATCATTCTCTTCATCACTACCCATGAATTTAGGGAGCCATTTCTCATACCTTGGAGGCATTCGTCGAGGATACCCTGGTATACTCATATCCAAGGGTTTAAAATTTCCTGGCTCCCATTGAGAAGCCATGTTTAGCTTAATAATTAGTGGAGTCGCCAAATAATCCTTTTAGGGATCATCAAAAGGATGAGGGGATCACCCTCAATGGAGTCACCGAGTAAGCTTTGTAAAATAAGGGATTTTTGAGGAAAGGATTACCAAAAAGTGTCATTTTTTAGGAGAATTGACTCAATGTTGCCCGACAACAGTGCCAAAATGTTATCACACAATTTGTACTTTCCTGAAATCCAAAGGAAAGTGAAAAATAAATTGGCGTAGCAGGAGTTTATCCTATCGCTGTCACCTAAATAAGATACCTCTTTCTCTTTAGGGGTAGTAGCCCAGGGGAGACATGCTCGATGACCTGGGGGTTTGAGAAGGATAATAGTATCAAGAAAGTTCTTCCCCTCTCACAAGTCACATAGATAATAAAGTCCCAAATATTTTAATAATATGATGCAAAGATTTTTTTTAAGTGTACCTACCCAGAAAAAGACAACAAGAAAACACTATTTGCAAGTACCAATTGATATTAGTGCTTCATAAAACCTTGGACTTTGAATAAAAGAAATAAGATGATATAAAAGATGAAGCAACAAAAGTTTATAAAAACAATGTATATATAATGATAGATTCACAATTATGCCTTAAACAATCTTCAATAATGACCAAAATGATAACCTAAAATTTACAATATTCTAGTATTTGTCAGAAGCAAAGAAGGCAATGTAAAATCAATGTTAACACTTGCTTTTAGAATCTTTTACTACTGTCATCTATGGTTGTATATTTATTTTGTAACAACAACAAGATATCTAGTAATTTAGTATAATCTAAGGTTAGGAATGGTTAGCAAAGACCTTGAAGTAGATGGTTTAAAGGTTGTTTTCATCAATCAATCAAATGTAAGGTATGAACTAGTGCCTTTAGGGTAAATGGAGTCACTTTTGCAGCAACAATCTTAGGGGAAATAAATGATAATAAGTGAACTAAAGACAAGAGGGAGGATGGTTGAGGCGTTAGTAACCTAAGGCCTCAATCATCCAAAACCCTATAAGGAAAACAACTACTAGGAAGTAGGTAACCCTAGGCCCTAACGATTTTCCTTCTTCTTTATCTCTAGCTTGAATTAAATAAAATATTAATGAAGAAAAAGTACTAGAGTGCTACTAATGTGGGGTTCTATCATATGCTTCAATGAAGGTTTCTTCTAGCAAAATCAAGTAGGTGGATAGTTATTGAGAGAAGGACAATAACATGTGCTTTTCTCCTAGGGTTTCACACTAGAAATTTCACAATCTCACAAATAAAAAGTAAAATATATGATAACCATTCAAAGAAAGAAGGATTGCAGATTCTCACTTACATTCACCAAGAATAATATATTCACAAGATCTATTTCAAGAGTTTCCACCATGAAAATGAAAAAAATCGTCAATAAAATCTCCCTCTAAGAGTTGCGCATCACTTAGTTCAACCAATAAGCTTAAAAGAGGTTGAATTTTAGACCTCACACTTGTGTGAGTGAAAGATAATGAATAAAAATGAGAGTTTGATCTCTTATTTATACAATAGAAACAGTTTAGGTCAAAAAAGGCCGACATGGCCAGTTTGCATGAAAAATCCAGTTTTACATAAAATTGATATGGAACGCTAGGCCTCCAAAGTGAAGCGTTGGGGCTCAAAACCCCTCAGGATTGCCACACGTGCCAACCAAAGCCGTCATCATGTTGGATACCTCAACTAGATGACATCAAGGCTCTGAATGATGATGTCAGGGGCCTTCAAGGGCCAACGTCATGGTGGGAGGGCAAGAGCCCCCTGGGTCCAGGCCTACCAATGTGCCTTTGGTAGAACATCCTCCATTTTCTCTGGTGCAAGCCTATGGTATCCCTCTGCCCCTAGATGGGGTTTCAACATCCATCTAGTGGGTTATTATCCCTATGGAGGTCTGAGCTAATCATCTCCCCACATGTACCTGTCCGTAGGGCATGGTCTTGCAGCAACAACAAGTACGCCCTCCATGGGATCATAAGTCATAGGGATCATAGAAATGTCAATCACATATAATAATCAAGTTACCCAAACATGTGCATAAAACCCCCCTTTTCCCAGTCAAGTGCTGAAAGGCATTATGATATTCTACAAGGCCGGTTTGGAGAGGGCTTCAGGACATCCTATTGGGCTAATTCTCCTTCAGTGTGGGGTATTTCTAGGTGAAAACCAATCTAGGTCATGTAAATACATGATATGGTGTGGGGGATGTTTGGGCAAGGGGTGCAATGATAACAGGGAAATGTAGGTCTTACCTGTGGGTGCCTCTATAGAGGGTGAGTTGCACCTTGTCATGCATGCAATTGTTTCCTAACCCATTCAATGCCTTTTTACTCTTTGTCTTATTGCTTTTTATTTCAAGAGAATAGTTGGAGGACACTGCCCTGACGCGGTGACCAGTGGTGACAATGTTACCCACAAGCATTTCACAGAGATGAGAAGGTTGGAACGTGATGACACCCCCTTTCTCTTGGCTATGACACCAAGATCCACTACCCTGGCGTGGTGACCAGATGAATAGAAGTGTCATACCGTTACATGCGCATGGACCTAATAGGATGGCTCGTGATGAGACCCCCTATCTACTAACTAGGTCTTGAGTTTTATTATATTTTATGGGTCCCCCCCTTTTCTTGCCGAGAAGCCTTTTATTCAGAAAGTTCTTTCGGATTCATTGCATAGGTTTTTGATTTTCGACGTTTCGGACCAAACTAGTGTGGTCCATCATCAGGAAAGCGTTTTCCTACTGATGACCACACTAGTTTGGTCCGAAACGTCGAAAATAAAAAACCTATGTGATGAATCTGAAAGAACTTTATGATCAAAACAATGGTTGCAAAAGTCTTAGAATAGAAATAGAAGCCTTTTATTGCTTTCTCGGGGATCCCTGGGCAAAGCATCTCAAGGTTTGATATTTGTATTTTAACTTTTTCCAGCTACTTTTACCCTATGGACCTTTAGCCCCTTCTTCCCACAAGGAAAGGTACAACCCTTACTAGCTTGGAAAACCCAAAGCCCAAACCAATGTAGGGGATAAATGAGAGGGAAGATAATGAAAAGTGATAAGTATGGAAGGAATGGACGATGACCTTTCATAATCCCACCCAGTGGAAACTCACTCCTAAGGGAACCAACTTGCTAGGGAATTATGTCATCCCCCCAGGTGTGGACAAGTTAAAAGGCATAATTTCCAAGAAAACATCATGAAGAAAAAGAGAATTAAATGCACATATTCAAATTCTTTGAGAATCAGAGTGACACATGCCATGATACCTTRACTCATTACCTCATGGAGGACGGTCCACTTCTAATTTAGAACCAGGCMAATGTGATGGTTGTTGTTGTTGCTGATAGAATGGAGAGAATGAAGAATAAAGGATGGGCCCTCCAAGGCCAATATCAAGTCAATATGTCTCTCGGTAGTCCATGTCTAGGACCTATGGGCCTCGAGACATAATCTCCTTAGTTATTCCTAGGATAGGGGATAACAGRGCACAAACTCAATTGTTGCTAATTTCCGTCTTCAGGATGGGATKTTATGTCATCTAGGCCATCTCTACGTTCCATCAAGAGAGAGAGTGAAGCTGATTTGGGAATCTCACTACAGTCGGGTGACAKGACACTTCGATGTCGAAAAGATAGTGGTAGTGATGTACAAACATTTCTACTAGCCGAAACTTCGACAAGATGTCGGCAAGTATATCAGCTTTTGCACTGCTTGCGCTATTGCCAAACTGAACACTAAGAATTACGGCCTATACACCCCTCTGCCTTCTCTTGACAGGACATGAGAATCCATATCAATGGACTACATGTCGGGCCTTCCATCCACCAAAAGGGAAAATAACTATGGTTTTTTGGTTGTTCATTGCTTTTCCAAGATGGCAATTTTGGCCGCCTGCAAGAAGAACATCACAATAGAGTACATTGCAAAACTTTTATTTGAATGATTCTGGGTACATTTTGGAATCCCACAAACCATTGTCTCAGATTGGGATAGTTGATTCCTCAACACATACTGGTCGAGCCTCTGGTCACTGCTAGACACCAAGATCACCAAATACACTGCTTTCCACCCCTAGACAGATGGGATATCCTTCACATGTACAATTCTAAGCACCCCCACACATGGGTTGAGAGTCTTCACAATGTCTTGCACCTAGTATTCAATGTGGCTCTCCTTCGATCATATTTCCCACCATTATTGGACACCTCAAAGATAGCAAAGAAGTTGACACCAACAAAGATCAACCCTGAATGTATGAAACATGAATCCAATGATTAGATTGTGGGCACATAGGTCAAGGGCACTTGACATCGAAGGATCCATCTTTATCGAGTTGTCAAAGCAAGGCAACTCCTGCACCAAGGCAAGTGGCTCACTCGGGGCCAAATTCAACAGAAATTCCCTCATTTGATGGGGGAACTCAACAAAATGGATAATATTTCTTTCTAAGGGGGGAGGATTGATCCAAATTGATTTCAGTGGCCTCCCACCTATTCCAATTGATTCATTTTGGCAGTTTTCCAATTTATCAATTTTTTCTAGTTTTTGGGTCCCTGACTTCTGGGCCCGTTTTGAGGCCCTAAACAACATTTTTAGGGCTCTCCATAATTAGAATATAAATGGAGTTTGATTTTGATGACAACATGTGTATTCATTGGATAGACCTTTCCAACAGACCATCGTACGCCTAAAATGGAGATCGTATGCAAAAGTTACGTCCTCAGGAAGTTGATGTACTAGCTTACCCCAACCGAGCCCACATGAATTTTGGTGCTTCATCTCCTAGGGTTAGGTTTTTGTATGTCTAGGGTTTTGGAATTCATTATTATTATAAAAAATGCCTTCAGAGCCTCATTGTAATCATAATCTTGCAAATGAGCATAGCCTTCACATCTTTTCTCAGAGATAAGCTACCACCATTCCAACAAGCTTGTTTCCCACTGCATTTTACAGTTTTAGCTTATTTCCTTATTGAATAGAAACCAATTTTACTGTATCTCTGTTATTATGTGTTAARCATATTTCAATAATCTGTATTCATTTCATTATGCTCATAAAATCTGGCTCATAGTGACAACTCTAGCATACATCTATACTTAGTTGGTTGCCTCAGATTTAGGTTTGGGATGAAAAACCTAGTGTCTTGGTCTGCAAATACATAAAACCTCCATTTTTAAGAATACCTCTTTATATCTTTGTTTTTGAAATTATTTTTCTATAGGCTACACAAATCAATTGTTGATGAAACTACTGACATAGATAGATTTGGCTATGCAGATTCCAAATATATAATTTAAAAAAAATATGTATTGTTTACTATTTTTAATCTATTTTTGTCTTGATATATATAAAAATCCTAAAATACATACATCTTTTATTTATGCTATAATGTTTTTTTAGATAAACCATTTTTTAAATGAGTTGTACACTGCACTAGAAGAGACCGATATCTACAATCGTTTTTTTTTTTTTTTTTTAATGTTAAGACCCTCGTAGCTTGCACGAATGGAAGGCATTGTAATTACAAGGATATATTGAATTTCATAATTTAAAAAATATATAAATTTTGAAAAAATACACCGCACTAGAAAAATGGGTTCTCTACAATTATAGAAATTTTTGGAAGGAAATTACATCGTTAAGGTACTCAACACCTCCACAAACAGAGACATATAACTTATATTTTGCTGGAAAAATAACATACCATTGTTAGAAAAAAACAATTTTTTCATAGTTATTCACAATTTCTATTAATAAAATTTGTATATTAGGAAAGATAATTCAATTTCCTACATTTCATATTTATGCACCATATTCAAATTCATTGTAAAAGTACCTTGAATAATCTCTCCAAGTTAAAAAATTGTTTTTTTTTCATGTTTGCATTACCACTAATGCATCTTGAGAGACCATATGTTTTCTTTTGATTTTGAAATGGGCTCATCCATGGGTAGATCTGGGGCATTTAATTCATTCTTCTTTGGCACCATTCCACTAAGTTGATTTACACTAGAGTTTCTTAGCTTGCCTTGGTATTTTTGGGAAATGGGTTGTTTTATGTCTTGTTTCAAAACAAACTCTGCAACGAAAAGATACATTTTCATAATATAACTTTTAAGACCTGGAATATTTTTCACCTATCAATTTTATTTCATTCATAAACCCTTAGATGAAATCCATTTCCACACATATTCGATCATAAGTGGTAGTATTGTAATTTTATGTTTCCTCAGTTATGTAGTGGAATTTCCCAAGAGCATTTTTGATGGCTCGAAGAAAAGATAAACCCCAAATATTCATAGGCAAGTTTGGAAGTCTAACCCAAACCAAATTCAAATACAAAGTATCTATCACTGGATCAAAGGAAGGAGTTCAGGGTTTCATGCATAAACCATATTTTCCCCATAACCAGGGACATGTTTTTAAAACCAAATCCCCGTCATCAACATTATAAAACATCACAACAAAAGAACCTTTTTCAAATGGAAAAATAAACGTTTCTCCTTTAATCTTGTGTTGCCAGAGATCTGAAATCCATTTGTGCAAGTCGATTAGATGCGCCACAAACTGATGAATTTTCAAATTAGAGTAGTTTGTCTATAAATCATTGTCTTAGATACAACATCTTTCACTAAAGGAATAATGATAGTCGAAGATTCCTGAACCATCAAACTATTAGAAGAATATTGCATAATGTCTTTGAAAGAGGGCTTATCAAAATTTCCAAAAGGAGGCAGGGAACATACACCAAAATAATGCACAGGATCTACATTGAAAATGGAGGCAGAGTTGCCAAGGAGAGATGACTTCATCTTCAGACAAGGAGACATTGTCATTGAACTTAGAAAGCCAATAGGGCCATCACTCACTGCAAAAATCATCCTAGAAGAGAGAAGGGTTGGTGAAGCCAAGGTTGTTCACTGAGAGGTCAAGGTTGTTGCACCAGAGAGAATGAACCGACACTATGAGACCGCATGGATAGGGTTAAACCCTAAATGGTGCTGACATGGAGAGCCAAATGCAGACGTAGAACTACATGAGGCGGGAAGAGTCGTACCATATTTTTATTCAATTATAACAAACACCTAATTTATTAAAAAAAAAAATAGCATATTTATTTAAAATGTTACTATAAAACAAAGACCACACTACGCTTAAATCTTGTTTAAAAAATTATTGAAATTAAAAAACTTAACAATACTCATTTTATGGTTGTGGGTATGAATAACTTTTAATGCATGTATGTTTTCCTTCAAGCCCAAACTAAACCAAGACATTCTCCATAGGAAGCATTTACTTCACTATGATGTGTCAACCAACCATATCATTTACTTTTATTGTATTTTCATATTACGAGAGTAGTACTCTTTAGATTTTTTCAAATCATAGCTAGAATCATAGCTAGTAGTACATATTTGTAAATTTGAACAAAATTTTAGCTATCGTTTACTTTTATTGTATTTTCATATGACGAGAGTAGTACTCTTTAGATTTTTTCAAATCATAGTTAGAATCTTGGTTCAAATTTACAAAAATGTTTGAAGTTTATATATGTCAAGTTTATATATATATATATATATATATATTTTCTAATTGAATCTTTATGGATATTAAAGTTTCAATGTTCTATTAAATATATTCATATAATTATGAGCACAAATTAAATTAGTAATTTCCATATTATAGTTGTTTAATAAATATAAAGTTTTAATTTTTCATATTTTAATACAATTCTAAATTGGTACTTATTGATACCAAAAATAAAATTTAATATATTAAATTAATAAAGTCTAATATATATTGGTCTCCAATTTGATTGAAATAAAATTTAAAATGTATCATTATACATTGTAATGTAAAATATTTTTATTTTTATTTTTTAATATATAATAGTGTCACTCTTAACTTGATATTTCCTACAAATTTGGGTGAAACTTCTGGCCGTTCCCACACTAGTATTCATATTCCCAATGTTTACATTCCAAAATCTCATGCAACATAGAATGTTTTAAATTTTAGAGTAATATTGATTTAAAAACAATAAAATTTTATTTAATAACATTGAAAAAAATAAAATTTTGTTTATTTTTTAAATTGATAATTAATTAAGGGGAAAAAATTAAAAAGAGTTTGAAAAAGACTCTAGCTAATTTGGAGATTTCTACTCATTATTGGAGACTAAAGATGGCAAGTATTTTAAAAAATAAAATGCAGTAACCAGATGCTATTAAATTGGGTGAGAGAGGCACCAAGTGACTCCCTTCTTATGTTCTAGGATGTAGTGGATCATTTCTATTTTGGAGGTGATAGAACAAATATTGAAATTTCTAAACTTATTGTTATTTGTGAAAATTTTGTGTCATTTGCGCTAGCTTTTAATCTTTGTGTAGTCTGGTGTAAACTTTTCCACTGCAGCAAACCTCTAAACCTTTTGCCATTTTTCAAAATCGCAAAACTTTACATCAAATTTTGCCGAGACCCTTCCATTTGTCTCATTCCGCCATTCATTGGTCTTCAATTCCTTGTATTTTTTAATGAGATGTTCTTGCAACACTTGTTATGAAAATAAGCTAAAACTTAAACAAGAAGTTATTGGCATACCTCCAACTCCAACAAAAAAAGGAAAATATGGTGCATTTCCTATACCCAATATTCCCCACAACATTATTCTCTGTCCAAAATCATGGTCTAAGTGAGGATCTATGTTCATTTGGTAAGAAATAAGCATATAAGAAATCATGAGAAAATTGTATTCTTTGAAATCATAATGTTATTATTACTTTCTGTGCCTTTGTTTGCAATCCCCTTTCAATCGATATTTACAAAGCAACCCAAATCCCCTACCAGTGCAAATAAGAGTCCTTACAATCATAAGGAAAATGACGGGGAGGTGGTTACTAGTCCCTATGATAAGAAACAGAGGATTGGGCATGATATTTTTGGGGCTAAAGTAATGGTGGTTTCCCCAAATATCAAGGCTCGCCAAGCCTTTTCCGAAGTGATTTCTGATCAAGAATCATTGAATCTTGCTGACAGTGGGATGCCCAATGTGCAAACGGATGGTTCAGAAGTTTTTCCTAAAGAAGGTGTTGAAGCCCTGCTTAGCATGATGATTAAGGGAAAAACTAAATTTTATTACAAGGGAAAGAGTGAGCAAATGACATAATATATTAAGAAACTCCAAGCTTGCATTCAGTGGCTTCAGGAACTAGAAGAATCCTGTAATCTAGAGAAGGGAAGTTACAAAATCAGTTGTTGAATGAGATCGATGAACACAAGAAGACAGAGGAGGCCTTCAAAAAGAAAAATTATCTCGTAGCACCAGCGTGCTCTGAATATTTTTCATCAGGGCAAAAAACCACAGGTTTGGCAAATCAAAAAGTTTGTTTTTGAACTAATTTCGACTATCAGGTGCTCTGCAGGGTTTTCATGTTGGAAACAAAATGTTGAGCTTGGCCCCAAATTTCCAAACTAAGTCTATCAACTATTGGCCACGAAGCACATTCAATACATAACACATATCATCAAAGTCTAGAAACCAATACCAAGTCCAAGTGGGAGCATTGGCATATTTAAACACCGATAAATGCTATCACCCTATCCTCCAAGGTGATAACTAAGCACTAGGCCACAACAAATTGTCGAATTTCACAGCTGTTGTATTCACAGGTGTCCTCACCAGCAAAGGAATTTTTACGATTTGGTTGTTTCCATTCGGTTTCCAACTGTCCAAGTGGACATTCGCCATGAAGTCTACTAGTGTAAGGAGATGGACCATAAGCAACTAAAGTCACAATGAAAATTCGATAGCGTTTGATACCAATCCCCTTTTTTCCGTGATGCATAAGATGATATACTGCCAAGGAGCTGCACCAAGATGGTCTACTCATAGAATCAGAGATGAAACTAGGGATATTTTCAATGCTGTCAAAGATGCTAAAGAAGGCCATTCTGTCTTCTTCATGGGAGAGATGGCGTTTCCTTGGATGTTTGACAAAAAATGGTGTTCTTCGTCTTTTCAAAGAAGTTGCTCATATGTTGGCCAAGAAAAAATATTGGCCACCACTATATGATACCCAAAGACTCAGACAAAACCAGGAGGGATTCCACCCGTTGGAAACGAATGCACCGCAGATGCTGTATATAGGGCATGGTCGAAATTTTCAAATGCAACAGAAATGTCATTGTTAACCTTCCATTTGTATTCGTCTCAACGATGAATGCATGGTTATACTCTAATTTTGTAATTGCTACCCATTGATCCCGTTTGTTGATTACCAAAGGGTAGTACATGCCCAGAATTTGGTGAAAGGAGTATTAATTTTAAACTATCAAGGGTTCAAGTCAGCGAATCAAAGACTTTCATATTTTCATTTTCTTTGGAGAGGGATATTAGTCGATAATGTGTTGTTGAATTTGATGTTTCAGACTGTACAAAAAAAGAATATCTGGAAGGTATATTCAATGTGATTTACAACCAAGACATATTTCATATCCAAAGTAAGCCAACTTTATTTCAGAAATTTTACAAATGGTTGAAGCCTGGAGGTCGATTGCTTATCAGTGATTACTGCAAAGAACACGGGATAGCTTCCTTGGAATTTCATAAAACAACGTGGATACATTTTATATGAGGTACATGCATATGGTCAGATGCTTAGGGATGCTAGATTTGATAATGTTGTCGATGAATATCGCACAAATCAGTTCATAAAAATACTGCAGAAAGAGTTTTCTTCTACAGAGAAAGATAATGATGCTTTTACTCGTGATTTCTCAGAGGAAGATATGCATCAATTATTGATGGGTGGAGACTTTGACAGGGAATATGGTACAGGAGGAAAGAGCATATATGGTCGCACTTTTGAAAACAATAATTTCATTGGCTTCAACAAGTATGCGAAATAAAGAACACTGCCATATTTGGAGGCAGATAATTTAGTGCAACAGTATCAAATCTGGACAAATTTTGTAGAGGATCTATTTCACCTTTTGAGGGAGAAAAATCAGCTAAATAGGATACCTGGCAGTGACTCAAAATCAATAAATATAACTAGATCCCAGATTGTAAGGAAAACATCAGTGAATAAAAGATGAAGTGGCAAATGATGGCTTTGAGCATTTCAAATCAAGAGGATCGAGCTTCAGCATTCAAGATCTTTGTCAAACTGCTCCATAATTATTGCATCTTTATTTTACTTTTAGCATATGGATTGAGTTTGAATCCTAGAAGTCAGTAGAAGTCAGTAATAGTTTATCAATTTTATTGATTTATATAATATTCTATGAATTGTAATAATGAGAGGGGGAACAACCCAAGAGCCTTTTGGCCTGGGATTGTAATGCAGTCTTTTCGATAATATTTAGCAGAACCAAAGAGATTATGAGACCTGGTTGAGTTAAACCATGTCTTTTCTTGTGTTTTGTTTCTCAAGTTTTCATTAATCTTCTTTATTTTGCTCATTCTTTTATTCATCTTGTAATAACTACAATTCAGTGATATCTCTCCTATGGTGAACGTAATAGCATCCCCTTAAGTGAATTTTTTCCTTTGCTTTGTTGTGAGTAAAACAAGACTTGCATCTTAATTGTTTTGCCTAATTTACAAGTTTTATTTGGTCATAGTTTTTCCTCTGTCTCTCTATAAGGAAGACAAGACCTATGTCCAGATATTTGAAATCATTGTCATTCTTCTACTGAAAGGAAGATCAGATTTATGAGAATTGGATACCTGGTTCTTCATTTTTAATTTTGTTTTTCCATATCTTTTATCCACTCTTATGATCTAAAGGATTTAGCAGACAAGGTCATGTCTTTTTTTTCTGATTTGTAAATGTTAAAAGGCTCGTTCAGACCTAGATTTAGAAGCCTCCAATAACTGGTCAATCAACAATTATTTATATTTACTTCAAAATGTGCTAAGGCTTGACTCTATTATAGCCTATGATCAACTCTTGCAACAACATGAGGTATAGTGATTTTCAAGGAAAAACTTGCAGATATTAAAGGATACTAGGAAAAACATAGGAAAAACATATAGATGTTCCTTAAATTGTTAACTAATTTTTTTTTTTTCATAATAAAAAAAAACCCTTAACATAAAAAAGCAATGTTGCTTACTAAATCTCTAGTGTCCAAGAAAATTTATAACACAAGAAAACCCTATGTAATCCCATGTAGACTTGGTTAGCGGATAATACTAGGAAGCATACTTAAGTGTTTTAAGTTGACAACTTATAACGTTTGATGACTTATCTTAGTGAACATTTTATATTCGATACATTTCCAATTTCTCCACCATACTTTAGATCCTTACCATTTCCAATTTCTCCACCATACTTTAGATCCTTACACATTGATCCGGATTATGCTGAGAACTAAATGAAGGCAGAGATATAGCAAGAAAACATACATAGATATTGAAATAAATACAAAGATATAATAATACACAATTTCTATTAATGAACAAAATGCATAAGAACTATAAAGAAAAATGTAGAGCGAAATGGACTCACTAGAATGGTGGTAGCTTATCTCCAGAAATAGATGTGATGTTTATGCGCACTTGCAAGAAGATATTTACAATGAGGCTAGAAAGACATAAATTATTAATGAGAAAACCTAAAACATCCAAAAACCTAACCCTGAAAGATGAAACACCAAAAGGTTTGCGAGCCCTGACGTCAACTTCCCGAGGGCGTAACTTTTTCTACGATATTTGTTTGGGGTGCTTGGTATACCGTCAGAAAGGTATAGGTATAGTTTCCAACATGGTAATATTGTTCCTTGACGACATCCATAAAAGATTCCCAAGTGGGCTCGGCCCCAAATATTCTAGAATCCTCTATGGATTTTTGATCACAATAAGTCTCCACCAATATTTGACATGGGGGACAACCTTAAGGAGTTCAAATGTGAATTTTTCCCTATTGGAAAAATTATGGATAGAGAATTAGCCTTCCAGTAGATTTAACCAATTTTCCAAAGCATCCACATCTATCTGACCTTCAAATATAGGAATATAAACATTAACCTGTACCTTGAAGGGGTGATGCCTCTGAAGTGGTCTCATGATAGAGATGCATCTATTTTTGTGAACAACCATTGAAGGATTTGGGAGAAATTATCCATCATCTCGTTCCTATGTTGTGCAAGGAATTCCGCAATAAATCGCTTAATAGGACCTCCTGCTCCCTCGTCTCTCTTTTCCTCAGTCATGGGAGGCTTCTTGGGCTAGAAAGAGTGGTTGTCCTCAAGAAAAACTAGCTCGAGACCCAAATCTCTATACCCTAACCTCATTGGGGAAAAGCACTAAGAAACGACAAGGAGAAAACTACTCTGATACCACTGATCCATATTTATGAGAGAAATAAATGACAAGTGTCAAGTAGCTCCCAATATCCACGTTGGTAGTTTTTTTACAAGTGTCAAGTAGCCAAGTGTCAAGTAGCCACCAATATCCATCTAAATCACATACTTAACTTAATGAACAATGAGTTAAAAACCAAGATTTAAAACTTTGTTCATAATAATATTTATCCAAATTAACAAGTTAATTCCCAACCTTTTAATAAAACTAAAACTCTATCTGTAATATCCCTAGGTTGAACCCAATTGTAATGTAAATGAAAATGTACTTAAGCTGGTGAGTTGTTCGATATCATTTTGTATACACATTTCATGGAATAGTGCATGCTTGTACTGCCCAGTAAAATGATGAAGTGTGCACATTTTTGGTTACCGCGCGCAACAAGTTGAGTGCGCATGATATTGAGGCCAGGGAGCCTTTGTGTATATGCTTCATTTTATAGGCTGGTCGGAGAACCTAGATGTTAAAGGCCAATGCGCCTATTTTTGTATATATGTCTGATCATTAATATAAAATACATCGCTACGCGCAAACCGACCACGATAAAAGAGTATGGGGAACTAAACTCCACTAGTTAGGGAAAGGGAGGGCTAAAATTTAAGGAAAATGGCTAAGCTAGGGAGCTTAAGCCAAAAATGAATATTATATTAATATTTCTTAAATTATACAGATGGATAATTATTTTATCCTAAGTTCTAAAGATGGGGACAAGTGGGCCAAAGTAGCTCCCAACATGACAAGTGTCAAGTTTAGAACATGCATACATATTGTTGAGACTTAGTGTGGGCCAAAGTAGCTCCCAACATGACAAGTGTCAAGTTGGGAACATTATCCGGATTGTTTTCGGCATGAAATGAGATCGGAGATATAATAAATAAATGCACAGAGATATCGCAGATATTCAATAATATAACAGAAATATATCAGAGATGCAACCATAAACACATAGATACAGTAATACACGATTTCTATTAATGAAAGAAATGTACAGAGACTGTAAAAATACAGAGTGAAAGACTCGCTAGAATGGTGACAGCTTATCTCTAAGAAGAGATGTGACGGCTACTCGCATTTGCAAGAAGATGATTACAATGAGGTTCTAAAGGCCTTTTTTACAATAAAATGGAATTCCAAAAACCCTAGACATCCAAATACCTAACCCTAGGAGATGAAGCGCCAAAACTCATGTGGGCCCCGTTTGGGTAAGTTGGTGCATCAACTTCCCGAGGTCGTAACTTTTGTATACGATTTCTGTTTTAGGCGTATGATAGCTCTTTGGAAAGGTATCGTCGAGGAGATTCATTTTGGGGGCTCAATAATGCCTTAGGCTATCATTGAGAACCTCGATCTTGAAAAACCTTCATTTGGGCCCTCAAAATGGCCCCGGAATTTAAAAATTGCTAAAAATAGTAAATTGCCAAAATTTCCAGAAAACTGTTTTGAGCCAGTCGAAAAAGGTGGGTGGCCACCGATATCCACCTAGATCAGAACATTCATAGATATTGTTGAGAATTAGTTCATTTCCCATCATTCTTCCCATCATTCAGTCATCCAGTCAATCATCCATGAGCATGCACACACCCATTGAGCTATCCTTCGTATCTTCATGACTATACCAGAACATGTATCCATAAGCATTTTTATGTTTGTGTATCTGGTTAGCTTGGGAGATGGACTGAAGAAGCGGGTTGTTAGTCCCGTGGGATATTGAAGAGGCGGGTTGTCAGGACTGTGAGCAATTTCTCTTTGGGTGAGAGAATTGTTGGGAATTGATTTCCTGAAGGTGTTGAACTATAGCTACAGTGCTCTGAGACTTCCAGTGCGGCCTGTTGCTGAAGCCCGAAAATGAAGTGGGGCAACCGAAGGATTGTTGAGTAGATAAGGGGCACACTTCTGGGGTGGGATAGGCATGTGGGGAATGAGGGACTGTAGACTGCTAGTTTGAGTTGGCACCTGTGATAGAGTCTTTCATGTTGTCCATGAGCCATTATCCTGGTTAGGAATCCCTTTACCTAGGTGGAGTTTAGTCCTAGCTCGGGGGTGACCCACTGCTCATAGTGATGAGCAATGTGGTCTAAGGCTGGGAGGTTTGTGGAAGGTCTGCACGCAGTTGGTGACATTCTTATCAAGATAAGTGTCAATTATGTGATAAATTTACATGCTGCATTGTTATTTATATGTGTATTTATATGAGTTTATCTTATGTGTGGTTATAACTGTTTGTATATTTATGGGTATTTCCTGTATATGCTGCATGTATATGTTTATTGTTATTTCAGTGTCAATCCGTGCATTTACATATGTATTTGATTGTTTATGTTATATATATATATATATATATATATATATATATATATATATATATATATATATATATATATATATATATATATA
>JASDQU010102575.1:123319-146301 GCA_032191745.1 Picea mariana
TTCAATTCATCCTTTGTTCTCAGTCCATTCATGTCCACTGGATAAGAATTAACTAACTCAATGACTTTTCTCTTGGTTCATGTAGCCAATTTCACTAACCAAGACTTTTCATGTTTGCTTCTCGACAACTGCAAAATTTCCACCACTCTAGAATCTATATAACTATGGCTAGCCCCTAAATCAATTAAAATAGTAAAGGCATGGTTGTTGATCATACCTTCTACTTCAATCATGTGCGACTGATATTCTTCTTGCTTGTTGTCTAGAATTGCATAGATCCTTGGTACTCTACTGCCCATTTCCTCCACTGTTTCTTCCTCTTGCACATTGTGGACAACTCTCACTTTGTCATTTTTGTGGGGGAAATATTTATACCTATGATTTCCTTTACAGCCCCAACATTCCATAGGTGGTTGTCTTGAAAATTGTCCACCCACTTCAGCCTTTCTGGGCTCTCTAAAAGAAGGTTGTCCTTGAGGAATGTTCCTGAAAAATGGTGGTTTGTTTCCCTTTTTCCTTTGTTCCCTCTTAAACTTCTTCTTGTCTTCCCAAGATTTTTGGAAGGTAGGATTTTCTTTTTGCTGATCATATAATCATTTTTCTCTCCTTAAGGTTTTTTCCATAGTCTTTGGGTCATCATACTGGATCTTGTCACTGATGGGAGATGACAGTCCACTCATATAACTTTGAATTTTGACAGTCTTGTCCCTGATGAAGGGAACATACTTCAACAATTCCAAAAATCTGTGTTCATATTCATCAATGGTGATGCTGCCCAGCTTGAGTTCAAAGAACTTTTTCATCTTCATGTCATAGTATCTCTTAGTTAAGTACTTCTTTTCAAAATGTCTCTTGAACTCTTTCCATGTAAAATTCTTCTCTCTGATGTGTTGTACTTTCACAAGATGCTCCCACCATGAAAATTCCTTTCCTTTAAGTTGGTAAATGGAAATTCTTCCTTCTACATGAGGAGAATAGTTATGCAGTTGGAAATATTTCCTCATGCCTGGTAGCCAAGTATTGGCATCTTCATCTTTATGGTGTTCTTTGTAAAAAATAGGAGGTTTAATATTGTTCATTTCCCCCTTCAGATCATCCAGTCTAGATCTCCTACGTTTTCTGGTAGGAGATGGGCTTGAACTACTATGTGTCTCCTTATTGGAATGTTTTGGGGAATGATGATGATGCCTGCTAACGCTTCTTGATCTTCTTTTCCTCTCAGGATTCTTGCAAATCCCTGTTTTTCTTGAGTCACTCTCCTTATCCAACTTCCTTTTGATTCTTTACAGACTCTACATCAACTTTAACTTTAATTTTACTTGTTGATCCCTGGCTTTCATGAGCTTTCTATTATCATCTTGGTGAGCCTAGGCGTCTTCTTGCAATTGTTCAATGATTTTCATCATATGCTTTTCCTTATCTATGTCCTCTCCATGTCCATTGGATTTCAATCCTTCAACTCCCAAACGAACATCCATTCATTTTGCTTCATCCTCGGAATTGGAAGCAGTCCGTGCCTCTTCCATTTCTTTTGCACTCAGTGGAAATTCTATTCGGTTCTGGCACTTGTTGAACTTCTGCATCACAATGTGCAGACAACCGGAATTTGTCAGGCCATTATTCCTTAACAAATCCCACAACATTCATAAAAAAATTTGATTCAAGGAAATGTTCAGTTTTCATGAACTTTTCGAGCTCTGCTCGGCTCCGTAGTAAAGTCAGGCCTTATCCCTTCTCTCTCAGTTACCCAACCCACGCGACCATGGGTCATGACCAAGCGCTAGATGTCAAGGTTCTCTATTCTGGACTTTGGATTTAGGAAAAATCCAATCATATCACATCAGTTACTCCGAGTTCCAAATAACCGAACTCACGAGGTAGGCAGATCAACCATCCACCATACCTAACATCCGTTGGCGAACATATGCAAGGAAAAATCTGTCATCGAAGCCTCCGGGACTTCGGAGCTTTGGGAATTCGAAGTTTCAGGTCTCAGAGGTTCGGAACTTTGGTCCTGGAGTCACCCACACTCGCTTCCCTCTCCAACTCCCGACTTCTGAACTTCCGACCATTCTAGCCTCTGGGCCCATAACACAGCTGTCACCAACCATGGTGGTGACAAGTGGTGTACTTAAGAAGGTCCACGTTACCCCAGGAAATTCCATCCAGGCCCACTACATCTACGTTTTCCTTCGAGACCCACTGGCATGTGGAACACATCCCATGTGTCCACGTCCCTCCAAGTGGCGTTAGCATGACCCACTACTTTGGCTCTTTGGGACTTCGTAATTTCGAGCTTGGGGAGTTTGTGCGTCAGCATATCCCACTTTTCCCGATAGTCGAACTCCCAAAATTACAATCTACTCTTCTGCTTGATCCAATGGTCAAGCTATTTTTTCTAGATCTGTGGTGTAGATCTTCTCAAGATTTTGGAGTTTCAGGTTTTGTAGGTTTGTGCCTCAATGTACCCCGCTTCTCCCAATTGTCGAATCTATGAAAGGTTTCTAGGATAACCTTCTTGCACCTTCTCTGGATTTGATGGTCGTGAAGGGATCTCCTTTTTCCCTAACAGATCCTACAGTTCTCAACACCCCAAGTGTTGATTTCTCTCTCTCTCTCTCTCTCTCTCTCTCTCTCTCTCTCTCTCTCTCTCTCTCTCTGGTCAAACACCATGCCGCCTGCGGTTTTATTCTATGCTACTCCTCCTGAGTTTCTTAACATGGCCAAGAAACCCGTTGGCACTAAGAAATATTCTAAGGTTTGAAATTGGTTCCATCTGAACACCATTTCCACTTGAAACCTTGGGTCCAAAGACCACTTATCCAACCCATCCAAGCTCAACTTTGAAACTTGGGGCTTTGATACCATATTGTAACATCCCCGACCATCCAAAGACCGGGTAATTCTACCATGCAGAATTTACAGCTTATATAAAATATATGCATTTTAATGAACTTAACACAACTAACATAGAGTTATTGTTATCATACAAAATTAAATAGAATTAAGATCAATTCATACAAGAAACGAAATACATGAAGAAATACAACATCATAACAACATGCATAAAATACATAATTAAGCACATAATGATACTTGTCTTTTATCTAGAGTAAATACACCAACTGCATGCAAACCTTCCATGAACCTCCCAACCTTAGACCACACTAATCATCATTCTCAGCAGTAGGTCACCCCCTAGCTAGGACTAAACTCCATCGGGCAAGGTAATTCTAGGCTTGGCAAGGACAAAAAGGAAGTTGCACAAAGCAACAGGAAGGATCTTTTATCCCAGGAGACAATTACGCCCATAACACACAAAACCTCATTCCCCACACACCTGCTCCACCCCAGGAGGATAGACCTTCACTAATAGAATTCTATCGGCCAATACACCTACCTTACCTTGGGCTTCAACAACAGGCTGGACCAAAAGTCTCAAAGTACTGTGGCTGCTACAGGACTCTCTTCCAGGAGAACTCACTTCCCAACAAACTCCCTCACCTAGGAGAGCTGCTCATAGGTCTAATAACTAGCCTTCGACTCAGCTACTGCTGGGTATGGTTGACAACAACATCAACAGTAATAGAAACAACAACAGGGAAAAATGGGTATGGACACCCGAAAAGGAAACAACCTAACACTAAGTCATATCAGGGCTCATGCAACTACAATTGCATCAGGATTCACAGGAAACAACACATGACGTCTTTCTCGTTTCTGGTTTCATAGGTGCGAGAGGTATATCGAGGTCAGACAATGCAGAGGCAAGAATGGTTCACGTATAGGATGGGAGAATGGCATGACGACCAACCTTCCCATGAGGGTTTCCTTCACTGTGCGCGGGTATGTAGATGAAATGCAGAGGCAAGACCATTCAGACAAAGTACCACCAGTGAAATCAGACGAAAGATGGCAGAAAAATGACTCACGATCATGAACCCTCCAACATAGCTGACACTTCCTCTTTTAACTGCATGAGCCTAGGTCGACACTTGTCTTCTTGGATCTGCATGCATTCCATTTAGCTTATGTCCCCCAACCACCAGGAACTTAGGATAACAAAATCATATAATGTTCACTTTAGTCTTCAAGAAATAATATTAAAATATTATTCCTCTATAGGTAAGTCCCCTATTTTGGCCCCTAGACTCAATACTTAGCCCCCTTTTACTTACCCTACCTAGTGGTGCTTAGTCCCCCATAACTCTTCTTCATGGTCAGTCTACATGCAACAGTGTTTATATTCTATTAATAATGATCTACATAATTACATATACAAAATATCAGGCTCTTGGCCTTGGCATCTAGCTTACCAGCCTAATAAACACATAATTCTTCCAGCTTATAACCACTTGGCTCACCAGTCTATAAGAAAAATTACAATTTAGAAGGGGCTTGACCTTGGGGTATTACAATTGGACAGTTGGTTTTCATTGATGTCAACCCTTGGAGATCAATGTAAACCCTTGGAGAAGTCCAGAAGACGCAGAGATGTGATCGATTCAAATCTTGGAGAAGTCTAGAAGCCCTAGAGATGTGGACGAGATCATTGGACAGTTGGTTGATCATTGGACAACTAGTTTTCATTTGTATGGTCAATGTTGTTGGTAAGTTGATTGATTTCATCCCTAGAAGAAGTATGAGAGATGGGTGTAATTGACAAAGTCTACAAGAATCCCTGGAGGTGTGGTTTTGGAACCCGAAGTTGTTTGAGGAATTTGAACATGAAGGACAATGTAAATGCAGGCAACATACCGATGAATGGATAGTTCTTGTCATGCAATTTCCAATAGTAGGTGGTACACCACATGGTTCCTCACGGTTGAGGGGTTATGGCCTCATGAAGTTGGAACCCCCGAAGAATGGTTAAGAATCCCTAAATATTTACAAAGTCATTAATTAAGGGAAAAGTCATTGTAACAAGAAAGTACAGGTTGACCCTAAAATTAAGGAAAAGGGTAAAATAGTTATGACCCTAAAATGAGGAAAAGGGGTAAAACAATTATGAACCTAAAATCAAGAAAAAGGGTAAAAATAGTAAATTAGGGTTCTCTCTAGCCGACCTTTAGGCTTTCCTCCTTCCCATTAATATTTATTTTAAGCTTCTCTCTTCAATTATAATCCAGGTTTCTTGTCCTGAAGATGGATCCTGATATTGATCCGAAATGTCGGCAATCCATTCACAACACTATGGTTTTTTCGAATATTGTTAAAAATCCTCACCACATAAATCTCATTGATGAAGGGTAAAATAGTTATGACCCTAAAATTAGGAAAAAAGGTAAAACAATTATGACCCTAAAATTAGGAAAAAGGGTAAAACAATTATTACCCTAAAATTAAGAAAAAGGGTAACACAGTTGTAACAAGAAATTAATTAAGGGTAATTTGGTTACAACAAGAAATTAATTAAGGGTAAAGTGGTTGAAAATAAGTTACATGAAAGAGTATAAATAGACATCAAGAGTCTCACATTCTTTCATACAAGTTTATTGAATATCTATCTAGTCAACACTTGATCTATTGGCGAATATGAGGTAGTGAGGATGAGGTAAAGTAAAATAGTATGCTAGTGCTAGGTTTTTGAAGACTGATTGTTGGTGTTAAATTTATTGCAGCTGCAAGAGCCATTTTCCGGAAGGATGGAAAATACCCTAGCCGAGATCTAGGGCCCCCAGTGCACCCCTAGGGTTCTTGGTCTGGGACCAAATAGTTAGTGCCAATGCAAAAGACCCTTGTTAGGGCCCCCAGTATATGACTGGGGTTCTTGGTCTGGGACCAAGCAGTAAAGACCCCTGAGAGGGTCCCCAGTATGTGACTGGGGTTCTTGGTCTGGGACCAAGTATTTAAAGTTCCTATATATGTCTAGGGCCTCTGGACATGGTCAAGGGTACCCATGCCTGGGGCATGGGTTGATCCTTGGTCTTGTACCTTGGTGGATAAAACCCCATAAATGTTTTGGGGAAACTTGATCCTTGATCAGGTACTTTGTTGGTGTATGACCCTCCTTGAAGGTGGGCATGACCACATGAGGGATGTATCCCATATGCAATGATGATAAATTTAGTAAGGTCACCCTAAAAATGAATGGACAAGTATTGCCACTATGTAAACCCACTTAAACCCCCTTTACCCTTGCTTGTGTTTGTTTGGGGTTTTTGTTTTTTGTCTCAAGGGTTAAAGTAAATTATTAACTAAAATGTTTTAATTATAACATGTTTAAATTAATTAATTTAAACATGTTATTTTTAATAGTTACTTTAATTATTACTACCCTTATTTTCTACCCTATCCTAAAAGTATAAATAGAGGTCTACCCCACCTTACCTCATTACTTTTCTTTTATTATCTTGTGCTATCCTCCTAGGTGGGGGGATCTCTCCTTATTTTGTTGTGGCCCCCTTCTTGCAACTGTTTCTTGTGGATTTACTGTGGTGTTGCGGCCCTTGAGGATTTGTTGTGGTGATTCGGCCTTGACTATTTGTTGTGGTGGCTCAGCCCTTGAGATTTTTCTGTGGTGGCTCGACCCTTGAGGTTTTTTTGTTGTGGTTCATCCCTTGACTCCTTGTTGTGGTAAGATTAGCCTTTGAGTCTCTTTGTTGTGGTAAGGTGCAACCTTTGAGGATTTTCTATGGTGTCTCTGACCCTTAGGGATACTTCCTGTGGTGGCTTGGTTTGTGAGACCCCTTCCTGTGGTAGGTTGTCTCCCTTCCTTTTGAGCCATGGCCCTCCTTAACCTTGTTTTGTTCCCTACCTGAACCGTGACCTTTCTAACCTCAGTTCTGCATGAACCATGGCCTCTCTCCACAGATCTAACCTCTAATTTCTAACTACAACTAATCTTGATTGTTGGGGTTTGGGTCTTTGAAGTTTTCTATGAGCATAAGGGTTTAAACACAAAATTTTCTCTTTGTGTTTTTCTTACTAGTGGCAAGAAAATCCATTCATCTCTTGGCAAGATATCTATCCTATATGGTAGATCTATGAACTAGACTTTTTCTGAGCATATTTTCAGTGTTTTACATCACCTATGTGTGGCTGCTCTCCTTCATAAATTTGAGGTAAGTTTCCAGGTAAGATATTACAGTCAGATCTGTAAGTTGTTATTTATTTTTTGAATCTTTTCATTAATGAGATCTACTGTCTATAAACATCTATCTATTTATATAGATTAGTCTTTGCTTAGATCAGTTTACCTTTATCAGATCTGGGCATTAATTTGAGTTTGGTTGTTATTCCTTATTTCTGAAGTTTGTTATATTGCTCATGATCAGATCTGTGTTTATTTTGAGTTTAGATCTGTATAAGATTTACACTAGCATTGTAGATTAGAATTGATGTTTATTCTAGATCTACTTTTTAGCTAATATCTAAACTAGCTTAGATCTGAGCACATATGTTTGTTTTTCTGTTCAAGCAGTGTAGTTTTGTTTTCTGAATATAAGACTTAGTTGTTATTCTCACTGAATTTTTAAAAAGACAATTATGTTCTTCTTTACTACCCTAATTCTAACATAGTTTCAGAGCTAAGGGTGTGAAGAAAGCTCAAGGATTTAATCTTGAGCCTACACAGATCCACTTTGTTAGGGTTGTTTTGCAAAGATCAACCATCTAAACTAACTCAGATCTAAACATGGCTTCCTCATCAGTTAAAGCTGAAGACAGACTTGTAGGGGATGCAAAATTTAATGCTTGGAAATATAGAATAATAAACATTCTTGAAGAGAATGATCTAGAAGAGTTTATCTCTAGGGAGATTGAAGAACCTACCACAAACATAGCCAGGGCAACATATAAAATGAAACAAACCAAGGCTAAAAGAATCATTTTTTATTCTATCAAGGACAGCATGATGCCCATCATTGGTCATCTAAGGACTGCCAAAGATTGTTTTGATGCTTTGGAAAACCTGTATGAAAAGAAGGCACCTACTTAGAAAATAATTTTGAAGAAACAATTACGTACTTTGAAAATGGGAAAGGATGATACAGTTACCACCTTCTTCTCCAAAATTTCTCAAACCAAAGATCAACTTATTGCAAGAGGAGTTCCTGTAGATGATGATGACCTTGTTCAAACAACTTTCGATGGACTTCCTAATGCTTGGGGATTTTTTCTTGCATCCATGAATGGAAGAGAATCCCAACCTAATTTTGAAAGATTGTGGCATGACTGCTTAGAAGAAGAAGGAAGACTAAACAACAGAAATGACTATTCAATTCTGAAAGATCATGCCCTTGAAGCAAAGACCAAGAAATGGAAGAAGTTCCCTAAATCAAAAGGAAAAGGTAAGAAACCCCAAGGTAAGCCATCTCATATCAATCCTCATTTATCTAAAGTTAAATGTTTTAAGTACAATAAGCTAGGACATTATGCAAGAGATTGCAGGAGTCCTCCCTCTCAGTAGAAAAGAAGACGAAGATTCCAAGCGTCAGTTGCCACTGAAGAGGCTAAACCCCAAGAGGAGCCTCAAAGAAGACAAACTAGGGCTGCCATCAAAGAGAAAGAACAACAAAAGGAATATTATCTTATCTCATCTCTTTCCGACACTATCACCAAGTTAAAGGAGATTTGGCTAATAGACAACGGTGCTTCCAAACACATGACAGACTTCAAGAAAAACCTTGCAAACTATCAAGACTAGAAATTCAAGGCAAAAGTTGAACTAGGTGATGATGGCACCTATGACATAAAAGGTTTTGGATCTACCTCTTTCGATTTCACTCAAGTAATATCTTTCACATTGATGAAATTCTTTATGTACCTGGTCTAAAGAAAAATTTAATCTCTGTTCCCGTTTTAGAAAGTAAAGGTTACTCAGTAACTTTCTCCAAAGGGAAGGCCCTTTTGTGGTACTCAAATAAAGATTTCAGTACTTCTATAACCATTGGAACTCATGAGAGTGGACTTTATAAGATTTCAGGTCAGGTTGTTCAAGCTCTAGTTCATGAGACGATCAATCCCTACGAGCTTTGGCACATGAGACTTGGACATCTCAACTACAACGTACTTCCAGGTTTGCAAAATATGGTGACAGGTATGCTAGTATTTTATGTTGAGCATGATAGTGTTTGTAAAGGTTGTTCACTTGGTAAGAACATAAAGAAACCCTATCCTCTCAGTAATAGAAAATAAAATGGAATTCTAGATTTAATTCATTATGATCTTTATGGGCCCATGTCTACATCGTCTATGAATGGTTGTATTTATTATATCATTTTTATCGATGATTGTTCATGTAAAACTTGGATTTATTTCTTAAAAACTAAAGATGAATCTTTTAGCAGATTTCAAGATTTTAAGAATCTTGTTGAAAATCAAAAAGGAAGACACATCCGAGTTTTCAGAACAGATAATGGTAAAGAATTTGACTCCTTCAAATATGACAAACTCTATCAGGCTTCTGGAATTAAGAGGGAGCTAACTGTGCCGTACAACCCTCAGCAGAATGGGGTTGTTGAAAGAAAGAATAGAACTATCTATGAAGCAGCCATGGCTATGATGCATGACCAAAACTTACCTTTATCACTTTCGACCGAGGCTGCTAGTACTGCAGTCTACATTCATAATAGATGTCCACACAAAGCCCTTGAAGTGAAAACTCTTGAAGAATTTTTCACTGGATGTAAGCCTTCAGTTGATCACTTAAGAATCTTTGGCAGTCCAGTCTATATACAAATTCCAAAAGAGAAGAGGACTAAACTAGAGCCCTACAGTAAGAAAGGAACTTTTGTGGGATACAGTGAGACCTCAAAAGCTTACAGGATTTATATCCTTGGTCAAAATTTCATCAAAATAAGCAAAGACGTGACTTTTCATGAAGAAACAACCTTTTTTCGAGCCAAAGAAATTCCATGTGATTCAGAGGAGCAGGAAGCTCCATCACTTGATCCTTCAGACTCTCCTCTTCCAGATAAGAAGAGGGAGGAAACCTCATAACTTCCAGTGGACCCCTCAAGGGATACTATTGAGTTTCCAATGGAGATACCTCTTGCTAAAAAGAAACCAGTGTGGTGTCGGGAAATATTGAAAGAAGCAGAAAAACATTCACCTCCAAAGGGCACTTTCAGAGAAAGAAAGAAACCAGATAAGTAATCCGGTCTCATAGCTCATTTAAATACTGTGATTGATTCAGAACCTTCCACATTTGTTGAAGCCTCCAAACATAAAGTGTGGAAAGATGCTATGAATGAAGAATATGATTCTATTTTAAAGAATGATGTATGGACCATAGTTCCTAGACCTCATGGAAAATCAGTAGTAACTTCAAAATGGATTTATAAGATAAAGCATGCAGCAGATGGCAGCATTGAGAAATACAAGGCGAGATTTGTGGCTCGTGGTTTCTCTCAGAAAGAAGGAATTGACTACGATGAGATTTTTTCTCCAGTTGCTAGGTATACTTCAATCAGGATTATTATCTTACTTGGAGCAGTTTTTGGTTGGAAACTTCACCAGATGGACATCAAGACTGCTTTTCTTAACGATGAAGTTGAGCAAGAAGTATATATTGAACACCTGAAGGTTTTGTGATACATGATAAAAGATCTCATGTGTGAAAACTCAAGAAAGCCCTGTACGTGTTGAAACAAGCTCTGAGAGCTTGGTATGGTAGAATAGACAATTTTCTACAAAGTCTTGGATTCTCCAAGAGCATAGCAGATCCAAATCTTTATATAAAGATTTTTCAAAATCATCCAGTTATACTAGTCTTATATGTGGATGATTTGTTCCTCAATGGAGAGGAAAACTTGATAGCTCAGACTGAGAGGGAGCTTTCTGCAGAGTTTGAAATGAAATACTTGGGGCTCATGCATTATTTTTTGGGCTTAGAGGTTTGGCAGAAACCAGGAGAGATCTTTCTCTCAGAGGGTAAATATGCAGTTGATGTACTTCACAAATTTGGCATGATGGACTACAAGTCCATGACAACTCCAATGATCTCTAACCTAAATAAACTACAAGATCAAGTCACAAGTTCAAATCCAGAAGACCCCACCTTATATCCTAGACCATAGTTCCTAGACCTCATGGAAAATCAGTAGTAACTTCAAAATGGATTTATAAGATAAAGCATGCAGCAGATGGCAGCATTGAGAAATACAAGGTGAGATTTGTGGCTCGTGGTTTCTCTCAAAAAGAAGGAATTGACTACGATGAGATTTTTGCTCCAGTTGATAGGTATACTTCAATCAGGATTATTATCTCACTTGCAGCAGTTTTTGGTTGGAAACTTCACCAGATGGACATTAAGACTGCTTTTCTTAACGGTGAAGTTGAGAAAGAAGTATATATTGAACAACCTGAAAGTTTCGTGATACATGATAAAAGATCTCATGTGTGCAAACTCAAGAAAGCCCTGTACGGGTTGAAACAAGCTCCGAGAGCTTGGTATGGTAGAATAGACAATTTTCTACAAAGTCTTGGATTCTCCAAGAGCATAGCAGATCCAAATCTTTATATAAATATTTTTCAAAAGAATCTAGTTATACTAGTCTTATATGTGGATGATTTGTTCCCCAATGGAGAGGAAAACTTGATAGCTCAGACTAAGAGGGAGCTTTCTGCAGAGTTTAAAATGAAATACTTTGGGCTCATGCATTATTTTTTGGGCTTAGAGGTTTGGCAAAAACCAGGAGAAAACCAGGAGAGATCTTTCTCTCACAGGGTAAATATGCAGTTGATGTACTTCGCAGATTTGGTATGATGGACTGCAAGTCCATGACAACTCCAATGATCTCTAACCTAAATAAACTACAATATCAAGTCATAAGTGAAAATCCAGAAGACCCCACCTTATATCAGTAGATAATTGGATCTTTGATGTATCTCATACATGCGAGACCAGACATCTGTTATGTGGTAAATTGCCTTAGCCAGTTCATGTGTGAACCAAAGCATATACATATGATTGTTGTAAAACATATTCTAAGATATGTTCAGGGAACTATAGCTTATGGTCTCAGATACACCTCTAGTGGAGGTGTAATGCTCCATGGTTTTACAGATTCAGATTGGATGGGCAGTACAGTGGATCGGAAGAGTACTTTCAGATATTGCTCAGTTTGGGTTTGTCAATGATTTCCAGGTCTAGCAGGAAACAGGGCTCCGTAGCCCAAAGCACTGCAAAAGAAGAATACATTGTTGCTAGTGTTGCTGGCAAAGAAGCAGTGTGGCTCAGGAAGCTACTCTCAGACTTATTCAGTTTAGATCTTGAACCCACATTCATTCATTGTGCAATCAGAGTTGTATAAAGCTCACTGAGAATCCAGTGTTTCACGATAGATCGAAACACATTGAGATGAGAAATCACTATGTCTGGGACATGGTTCAGAAGAACGTTCTCAGCATTCAGTATGTTCTGATGGAAGAACAGACAACAGATATTTTTACGAAGCCACTGTCTTTGACAAAGTTCGTATACTTTCGTGACAAGCTTCGTGTAGCTGAGAATGCCTCTCTTGCTGAGAAAGAGTGTTAAATTTATAGCAGTTGCAAGAGCCATTCTCCGAGAGGATGGAAAAGACCCTAGCCAAGATCTAGAGCCCCCAGTGCACTCATGGGGTTCTTGGTATGGGACCAAACAGTCATTTCCATGGCAAAAGACCCTTGTTAGGGCCCCCAATATATGACTAGGGTTCTTGGTCTAGGACCAAGAACTAAAGACCCCTGAGAGGGCCCCCAGTATATGAATGGGGTTCTTGGTCTAGGACCTATTAGTGACAAAAGTCACTCCTGGATTGCAGCAGGAGCAGAGCTCGATGCCCATCAGTTTAATGTCACGATTTTTTTATAAAAGGGATGATCAAATGGAAGTAAACTCCGAACAATATTGCTTCAACTCTGAAACTAGGCCAGGCATGCATGGGCAAGTGAGGTCTTAGATAAACTTCAAAGAGTGAGTTGTAATAAGGGCGAGTAGGGGGAAGACTTGTATAAGAAGAGTGCAAGGGTCTGTCATAAACAACAGGTTTCTAACAGACTGGGGAAGAAAGTGTCCAAACACAAGATCTTCTTACATTCAAACACAGAAAACCAGAGAATACAATGATGCAACGATAAATCCTTTACCATAACATAATTGCAACAATTCATGCGAATAAGTCGATCATGAACTCCCTTAGTATGAGATGAAAGCTTAGATGGAGTAGGAAAACTGTTTGTCATAAAACAAGAAATCTCATATACAGATGCACAACCAGAGAACTAGAATGGTTATTCAAACTTTATAGTCAGGAGCTTTTCTCTACCATTGATACTTACAAAATACAAAAAATGAGCCTATATACTTAGGAGAATTCACCTAACAGAGGCCTGTGCAGTCACCCAGGGCTAGGTGTCTTTTAAGTCAAACTCGTACTGGAATCCTTCTTCACGCACCATCTTAACTGCACATGGCTCCTGTAGGAAGGGTAGCTGAGCCATTAAGTGCCAAGATAGCATGTGCAGACTTCTCTGTCTCTTCGAAGACTTCGGCATGGCTTCTTTGGAAAAATCGGTACACATGACCCCTTCAAGTAGACCGCTTGCCAGACCCTCCATACCTCACACTTAATGAATGAAAGGAGGTTTCAACCACCCGTTCATGCCTTCAATTACTCCAAGTGAGACACAAGATTGAGATCGGATCCAATGGCGCCTGGAGATCGCGATGATCCCCTCTGTAACTGAACTCGGTGCCTTTGACCCCTCTTGCACAACTCTCTTTGTCTCCCAAGTGACCACGAGCTATGACCCTGTGCTTACTCCCAAAGGTGCTTTCGATGTTCGTGGATACGAAGAGGTTGATCCTTGCTTCTTGAAAGCGTGATGAGTGAAATGTCGAAACAGCTTAATCTGGCGCCATGCGTCCTTCAAATTTGACGGTCCTAAACTCAGCCGACGCTGCTGTGGRCCCCAGGTCCTGGAGGCTCTCGTCACTTCGCGCATCGGGGATATGAGGGAGCTGCTTCTTGCACTTCGAAATCGCGATGAGCGAGAAGGCGGGGAGCCTAATCATGCACCAGGTGTCCTCTTTAGATGGACAACTGAGACTACTCCTCGATATTGTGGGCTCACCTTTGGGCACTTTCGGCGCTTCAGGGTTCGGGGTTTTGAGATGTGCCTAGATCTCGCGACTGTCGAAAAGTCAACGCGCCTAGATCTCGCGCCACACGTCCTTTGGACAGACGACTGTTGTTCTTCCCTTCATACAATATGGGCACGATCTATTTGCGCTATTCTCGGTGCAACTTTGTTATCCGCGATTTCTCGCCGGTCGTTGATCTGCTCATATGGGTGGATCCGAACCGTTAACACTATAATTTTGCCCGCTTGCTTGATTTTAAGTCCGAAAATGACTTCCTCTATGCGCTGCGCTTGGGTGCTCCTCATGCAATCTGTATACCTAGATATCCCGATGCCTAAGACAAGTAATATTGCTAACATTAGGCTCCATGGGGGATAGAGTTGTCCCTATGATGCTCTAAGGACTCATTTTGTAGTTCTAGTGCTTTGCTGTTGGGCTATGGAGTCATTTACTAAGCCGAAACAATAAAAGTAAAAAATGAAGAGCAGAAAGGACAATATTTACAAAACATAGGAGCCACCGAAGGCTCAGACAAAACATTTTTTAAGAAAATGCCCATTTACTGGGCTGCTGAAAACTTCTTCACCTTCCAAATCTTGCAGCCGATATGTGTTATTTGAGAAAACCTCAGAGATTTTGAAAGGCTCGATCCACAGGGCTTCAAATTTGTCGTGTTTTCCCTTATCTTGTTTAGGAGCATCCCATTTCAGCACCAGGTCTCCTATCTGAAATTCTTCCTTCTTGGCCTTCTTATCGAAAACCTGCTTGACCCTCTGCTGATGATCCTGAATTCTGTCCATTACCTACTCTCTGGCCTGCTGGACTTCTACTAGTTGATGAATCCTTCTAATCATGTCATTGGGCTCTTCTTGATAATCCTGGAAGAATTTTGCTATGGGAATGGCCAACTAAGAAGGGAAGATAGCTTCTGCTTCGTAGACTAACTGGAAAGGGGAGATACCTATAGATCTCTTTGTGGTCACCCGATCGGCCCATAGAGCGAATTTCAGCTTCAAGTTCCAAGCCCTTTTGTTTTCCTCCAATAATCTTTTAATGATCCTTATTAGGCTTTTGTTGGAGGATTCTGCTAAACCGTTGCCCTATGGATAATATGGGGTGGAGTGAATCAGTTTGATCCCGAATTTCTCACAGAACTTGGCTAATGGCTCAGACCCGAAAGCGGCTGCGTTATCAGTGACAATCTTACTTGGGCAGCTGAACCTTGTGATGAGCTCCTCCAGGAACCCAATGATTACCTTGTGGGAAGCACTCCTGGTGGGGATGGCTTTGATTCACTTAGTAAAGAAATTCATGGCAGTCAGGATCCATCTGTGCTACCCACTGGAAGCAGGGTGGATTTCTCCAATAAAATCCAGGCCCTATTGCTGGAAAGGTCCCGAAACAACTACAGGTTGTAAAGGCAGAGACTTGAGCTGCTACTTTCCTAAAAATCTTTGGCATGTGATACAGGCTCTAACTCCTCTATGGACATCAGCGAACAAGGTGGGCCAGTAGTACCCAGCTCTGAGAATTTTKTGGGCTGTAGTCTTCCAAGAATGGTGCCCTCCACACAGGCCGTTGTGAAATTCGACTATGATCCTATCGGCCTCTTGTGGATCCATGCATTTTAAAAGCACCCCCGGGGGATCTTCCCAGTATAAAATTTGATCAATAAGGCAGTACCTGACTGCCCTGAGCTTCAGAGCTCTTTCTTTGTTTCTTTGCAGGCCATCTGGGGGCCGCAACTCCTGCAGAAAATATATGACATCCTTATACCAAGGACATTGAGCCAATGGGGGCTCTCTTTGAGGGTCTATTTCAAACAACTGACCCCGCTGAATTCCTGAGCATTCGTTCATGAAACTTACCCCCAAATCTTGGCAATTGGCTTCAGCTAGCAGCTTGGCTAAGCCTTGACCTTTGATCAATTTGGTAGGCCTTATTTCCAAGTCAAAATCCAGGATCCTGGCTATCCATTTACTTCTCCTCCCGTCTATGTCGGGCTGTACCAGGATGTCCTTCACAGAGGTCGAAGGAGCATAAGAGGTCACCTTTGAGTGCAGGACATAGACTCTGAAAGCCTTGATAGATTTCACTAAACCATAGGCCTATTTCTCCATGATTTCATACCTGACCTCTGCATCTCTTAATGCCTTGCTAAAGAAGGTGATAGGTTGCTCTCACCCTTCCTCATTTTTCTGCAGCAAGACCGCTGCTACTATATCAAAAGAAGCGAAAGAGAAGATTAGGAAATCTTTCGAATAGTTGAGACTGATTAGCACAGGTGTCTCAGTCAATGCTCTTTTTATTTGGACAAAAGATTCCCTGAGTTCGGTCGTCCATTTTACTTCGTTTCCCTTCTTGAGCATAGTTGTGATGTGTTTCACCAGTTCAGCAAAATTCGAGACGAATGTCCTTAGAAAATTAATCTTCCCCAAAAAGGCACGAATTTCCTTCTTTGACCTGGGAAGCGATAGGGTCTGAATTGCCTCCACTCTGCTAGGATCAATCCTCACTCCTTCTGCTGATACTATATGGCCTAATAACTTCCCCTCCTCCATAGCAAATAAAGACTTCTTGGGGTTTAGAGAAAGGCCAAACCTTCGACATTTTGAGAAAACTTTTCTCAGGTGACAACAGTGCTCTTTATCCGACCTCGAGAAGACTGTTATGTCGTCTAGATAGATCACCACAAACTTATCTTTCTCCCCGATGAAGGTTATGTCCATGGCTCGCTGAAACGTTGCTCCTGCATTCATCAGTCCGAATGGCAATTTGGCATACATGAATGTGCCCCAAGGAGCGGTGAAGGTCATTTTTTCTCTGTCCTCGGGCATGACCGATATCTGATTATAACCAGAAAAACCATCGATCATGGAAATCCTAGATGCACCGGTTACCCTCTGCAAAATGTGTTCCATGTTGGGCAAGGGATAATTGTCTTTTTTTGAGCTCTTGTTCAGGTTCCTGAAGTCGACACAAACCCTGATTTCTCCACTTTTCTTCTTTACCGGAACCAAATTGGCCACCCATTCGGAATATCTCAGGGGGACAATGATCTGGGCCTCCAACAACTTCTTTACTTCTTTCTCCATGACAGGCAACAACATCAGATTTATCTGTCTTAGCTTCTGCCTAAATGGCTTAGCCTCTTCCTTCAGTGGGATCATGTGTTCAATGACGGATGTTTCATATGTCTTGAGGTCTTCATAGGTCCATGCAAACACATCATCAAATTATTTCAGCAACTCGGTATATTCGGCCCTCTGTTTTGTGGTCAAACTGCTTGACAGCTTGACAAACTTAGGCTCCTCTGGTGTGCCAATGTTGCACTCGGCTGTGCCAACACCTTCACTTTAAATTCTACCCTTCACTACCACATCATTCCCATAGAACAATCTTTCTAAAGGAATAAGTCCCCTCGGAATGTGATTGCTAGGCAGCTGAATAATCTGGTGGTTAGCAATTTTTTTTAAAAACACCTCGGGGTGAGGGTTATCTTCTGTATCAGGATCTTGATCAATGTGCAACGCAGAACATTCATCAACATATTGAAGAAACTTCTCGATTTCTAGATCATCCTCGAATACCTTCCAATGCTTGACATTGTCTGGTACAGAGGGCCTATATTTTATCTCAACATCATATTTGGCCATAGGCAGCTGAGGGACCTTCAACTGGCTAGCTGAAATAGCTAAAGAATTGGCCACAGCGTTATCCTCCCTTGGAATAAAAGAGATGTTGAAGGCTGAGAAGAAATTATCAATTAGGTCCAGGGATGATTTTAAGGATGGAAATTTATTTTAAAATGTAGAAACCTTGGCGAATCTTACTAATCCTTCATATGCCAACTATAAATGTTTGGCTATATATTTGTAAAAATATTCAAATTTCTAAGGATTTTATATAGTTTTTATAAAATTTTGGCGATTTCTAAGTTAAAATAATTTTATCCTATAGAATTTGGGCGAATCATTTTTAAAATAGCGAATCTCATTTTTGGAAAAACCATGGAAAATTAGCCCATGAGCGAAATTTAGCCCCTAAAATCATCTATGATTAGGTCCCGTACTTCATTTCTGTAATTTCTGAGTCGAGGGTGCTTAGCCTGATAAGCGTTTCTGATCTGTTGGACCACCAACTCTGCATCTCCGAACATTGTTACCTCCTGAATTCCCATTTCCCTTGCAGCTCTCAATCCTATAACAAGGGCTTCATACTCTGCCACATTGTTGGTGGTTTCAAATTCCAGCTTATATGATAGGGACATGGTTTCCTGAGAAGGGGACACAAAAAACACCCCAGCGCCAGCGCTTTCCCTAGAACAGGCTCCATCAAAAAAAAAATTCCAGATGGGAATGATGGAGGGAGGAAACTCATGAGGAGTGGTGGGCTTCTCTCTGAGTTTAAGAGGGGGCTCGGGAGTGTGAGTGAGTTGCAGTAAACTGGAACCTAAATCAGTGTCTAAGGCAAAAATAGGATGGTTGGTAGGATTGGCTTCATCACTGATTATATAGGCCAACTGGGCTTCCCTATATAGCCTCCTATGTTCTCCTCCAAATACTGGGATAGTAGCATATGTGAGGTCCATCTGCAAATTCCCCCCCAGTCTTTTTATCCAATATCTTGATAACAACATACTGAACTTGGGGGGGACATCAGCCATTACAATATCCATGACCACACTTTTCATGGGAAACTGAAACAAGGTCACGACCAGGTCTTTGATAACCTCGAGACATTGAACTTTCCTGGAGTCAAAGGAATAGAGGTCATGATAGGCTCGGGTGACTTCTAGCCCTAACTCTTCCATGACAATTTTGGGCATGAGGTTATGAGAAGCCTCCGAATCCATCAAACAGTTGTGCAGTACCTTATCATGGATGTTCAGGGAAGTGTAGAAGGGAGGGGATGAGTCATTCATGTCTTCTACCATAGGACCTGGAATAACTGCAGGCTTTTCATCTTGCAAATTGATGGAGTCTGTGGGAAGGCATGAGATCTCAGACTGTAAAAGCTCAGAGAAGCTCTTCTTGAACCCTTCATTCTTAATCAACTCTGTTAGAGGCACAGGGATTTTGATCTTTTGAATTTCATGCTCGAAATTAAAAGAAGATGTAAGCTTCGGAATTTCTCTTATTTCGGGAACATGACTCTGAACTATGGGAGAGAGGGGTAGGGTCTTCTTACCTCTGTGACTGTCCGCTACTTCATTAGAAGGATTCTCTATTCTAGTGGACTTCTTAGGAACATTAGGTGTTACCGCCTTCTTCTGGGACCTCAGGTCATATCTACCTTGGCGGCTACTAGTCTTGTTTTCCTTGCTCAGTTCATTAAGTTGACTATCCATGAGGGACTCCTCGTATGTTGATTGAGTGAGATGAGGAAAAGGAGGAGTGTCTCCGAAGCAATGGATTTCAGGATCCAACTCATCTACTTCCCCTTCTTCTTCCTCAGCCATAAAATTGTTTTGGAAAGGGGCTTGAATCTTCTGGTCTTCTCTATCTCTTCCCCTCTCCCTTTGCACAGTCAGGGAAACGATATGGTTTGGCCTCCTGAAACCTCCTTTGTTTTCGGCATTCTGAGGGCCCTTGTATGCTTGCCTCCCTTCCACCTTCATTCTCTCCATCTCTGCAGACAGAGACTTCACCATCTTGGTCAGCTCATCCACTTGAGGGTGGGGCACCAATGGGCCAGAAGTTGAGGCTTCCGACCTTCCCTTTCTTCTGTCTACGTCGGCCTTGTTCCTCAGTCTATCAGCTGCTAATACATTGGATTCCACTTCTATGTCCGCATCTTGCATTTGAGCTAAGGAGGTGGCTCTCCTTTCTCTCAATAACAGACAGAAATCGGGGCCAAACGCACTAGCATAAGAAATCTTGGCTGAGGCTTCTAAAGGCTTTATTTCGGAAGGGATTTTATTATACATCTTATTGAATCTTTTGGAGAAGTCGGAGACGGACTCTCCTTCCATTTTCTTCAAAGACCCAAACTTTGTCATGTAATACATGAAATCATTTCTATCACCCCACTGCCTCAGGAAAGCACCATCTAGGGCCTCGATCCTAGCAATAGTTCTAGAAGCCAGTCCTCTAAATCACTTCCACACCTCACCATCCAAGCTCTGGATTAAGACTCTTATCTAGACATCTTCGTTTTCAATGTTCAAGTTGTCTGCATAACTATAGAAAGAAGCCAGATGCTCTTCAGCAGTTACATCCCCTTCCCCAGTGAACTTGGGCATGTATTTCAAGTAATCTTCAGAAGGGAGAGGATTCATGGGATGAGGTAGGATTAAGGGAGCATATCTGGCAGTGACTATGGCATCCATTCTATTCAGAGGGGGATTAGCACCAGCTATAGGAATATTAGGTAGAGGGGAGCTTGGAGGAGAAGGATTTCGCGAAGGGGCTACTGGGGATGAGTCTTGAAGTGGAGTGGGAAACAAGAGGGGATTTTAGGAGAAGGCTAACGAGCTCAAGTCAGCAGGTGCTCCTCCTGGCACAGAAGTAGTAACAGTAACAAGAGGAGGAGGAGTAAAGATAGGAGTGGGGAAATCTTCTATAGTTCTGGGTCTACGCCATGGTACAACTTCAGAGGAGAGGGGAGTGACAAGGATTTCTCCCTCTAATCCCAGACCAGGAGGGAAAAACACAGCAGGAACACTTCCAAAATTCAGGAAGTGGGAAACCTCTGAAGGAGGTCTATTAAGAAACTGAGGAGGAGAAAATAGAGTTCTTATAGAAGGAGATGGCGGATTACCTATTTCGGTGGTGGAAGCTTCTTCTTCAGGGGCCTTTCCTTTTCTGAGAACCACCTCTGGATCAGTTTCAAGTGTAGCTAGAGGCAGCTGTGGATGAGACCGTGTGTGTCTACCTCTGAAAGCCACAATTAACACGGAAGGTTTTCCACAGTGGAGTCGTCACAATGGAGTCGCCAGGTGCACAGTAGCAATCTTCAAAGGCTTTGATACCTGATGCACCTTCAGAATCAGAGGCTCAATGTCATTCAATCCCGGGGGAAATTTTCAACTTCGTCCCTGACAACGGCGCCAGAAATGTTAGCGACGAAAGTCACTCCTGGATTGCAGCAGGAGCAGATCCCGATGCCCATCAATTTAATGTCACAATTTGTTTATAAAAGGGATGATCAAATGGATGTAAACTCAGAACAATATCACTTCAACTCTGAAACTAGGCCAGTCATGCATGGGCAAGTGAGGTATTAGATAAACTTCAAACAATGAGTTGTAATAAGGGCGAGTAAGGGGAAGACTTGTATAAGAAGAGTGCAAGGGTCTGTCATAAACAACAAGTTTCTAACAGACTGGGGAAGAAAGCGTCCAAACGCAAGATCTTCTTACATTCAAACACAGAAAACCAGAGAATACAAAGATGCAACGATAAATCCTTTACCATAACATAATTGCAACAATTCATGCGAATCAGTCGATCATGAACTCCCTTAGTATGAGATGAAAGCTTAGATGGAGTAGGAAAACTGTTTTTCATAAAACAAGAAATCTCATATATAGATGCACAACCAGAGAACTAGAATGGTTGTTCAAACTTTATAGTCGGGAGCTTTGCTCTACCATCGATACTCACAAAATACAAAAATTGAGCCTATATAATCAGGAGAATTCACCTAACAGAGGTGTGCCCAGTCACCCAGGGCTAGGTGTCTTTTCAGTCAAACTCGTATTGGAATCCTTCTTCACGCGCCATCTTAACTGCGCATGGCTCATGTAGGGAGGGTAGCTGAGCCATTAAGTGCCAAGCTAGCATGTGCAGACTTCTCTGTCTCTTCGAAGACTTCAGCATGGCTTCTTTGGAAAAATCGGTACACAGGACCCCTTTGAGTAGACCGCTTGCCAGACCCTCCATACCTCACGCTTAATGAATGAAAGGAGGTTTCAACCACCCGTTCATGCCTTCAATTACTCCAAGTGAGACACAAGATTGAGATCGAATCCGATGACGCCTAGAGATTGCGATGATCCCCTCTGTAACTGAACTCGGTGCCTTTGGCCCCTCTTGCACAACTCTCTTTGTCTCCCAAGTGACCATGGGCTATGACCCTGTTCTTACTCCCAAAGGTGCTTTCGGTGTTCGCGGATATGAAGAGGCTGATCCTTGATTCTTGAAAGCGCGATGAGAGAAACGACGAAACAGTTTAATCTGGCGCCACGCATCCTTCACATCTGACGGTCCTAAACTCACTCGACACTGTTGCGGGCCCCAGGCCCTGGATGCTCTTGTCACTTCGCGCATCAGGGATATGAGGGAGCTGCTTCTTGCACTTCGAAATCGCGATGAGTGAGAAGGCGGGGAGCCTAATCACGCACTAGGTGTCCCCTTTAGATGGATGACTGAGACTTCTCCTCGATATTGTGGGCCTGCCTTTGGGCGCTTTCGACGCTTCGGGGTTCAGGGTTTCAATATGTGCAACGACATGAAATCTTCACCCTTTCAACTCGCGACTGCCGAAAATTCGATGCACCTATATCTCGCGCCACGCATCCTTTGGACGGACGGCTGTTGTTCCTCCCTTCATACAATATGGGCATGATCTATTTGCGCTATTCTCGGTGCAACTCTGCTATCCACAATTTCCCGCCAGTCGTTGATCTGCTCATATGGGTGGATCCGAACCGTTAACACTATAATTTTGCCCGCTCACTTGATTTTCAGTCGGAAAAGGACTTCCTCTATGCGCTGTGCTTGGGTGCTCCTCGTGCAACCTGTAGACCTGGATATCCCGATGCCGAAGACAAGTAATGTTGCTAATAGGACCGAGCAGTTAAAGTCCCTAGATATGTCTAGGGCCTCTAGACATGGTCCAGGGTACCCATGCCTGGGGCATGGGTTGATCCTTGGTCTTGTACCTTGGTGGATAAGACCCCAGAAAT
>JASDQU010102575.1:154358-168107 GCA_032191745.1 Picea mariana
GTATATGGTTTTTGTTATTTCAAGAGTTTGCTTTTGAAGTAGTTGTGAAACCTCGAAGATTGAATGTAGGTACAGATCGTATTTCCAGGATAACTAATGGAGAAGAACCAAGCATCTTGGAGGACAATTTTCCTGATGCACAACTCTTTTCAGTACATATTGCTGATGAATACTTTTCTAATATCATTGAATTTTTAAGTACAATATTTTCCCCAAAGGAATACACCACTACACAGAAGAAGAATTTGGTGGTTAGAGTTGAAGATTACCAAACTATTGCATGACACTTGTATAAAATAGGTGCAAATAACATTCTAAGGAGACGTGTCATGGAACATGAACAACCTATCATCTTAGCATAAGCACATGAAGGAGTAGCGCAAGGAAATTATGTAATAAAATCCACTGCGCAGAAAATAGTACGGGCATGATTATGGTGGCTAACAGATTCTAAATATGCAAAGGAGTATTGTCATACTTGTGATGTCTATCATAGGGTAGGAAAACCATCTAGGAGGGATGAGACGCCCTTAAAACCCCAGGTAACTCTTAAAGTTTTTGGCAAATGGGCAGTAGACATTGTAGGTCCAATCAACCCACTAGCTAGAAGATCAGGAGAAAGGTACATTATTACAACGACATAATATTTAACCAGATGGGATGAAGAAACAATAGTAAAAGATTGAAGCACAGAAAATTAAGTGCACTTCCTATTTGAACAAGTAATTATAAGATTTGGATGCCCTAGAATTCTGATGAGTGATCAAGGAACTCATTTTATCAATAGTACCATTCAGGAAATGATTGAAGAATTTGAKATACACCATCAAAAMATAACTCCATACCATCMTTAGGCTAATGGAACAGTGGAAGAATTTAATAAAATATTGGAGAATTCCCTTACTAAAATTTCCAATGTAAATAGGGATGATGGGGATCTGAAGATATCGACAGTATTATGGGATTATATAACTACATGCAAGAAACTCATAGGGAAGACACCTTTCAAATTGGTGTATGGTCAGGAAGCAGTAGTCCCTTTGGAATATTTGATAGTTAGTCTGTGCATTGTAGCCATTACAAAAATGCAGAAAGAGGTGCAACTCAAGAAAGATTGTCTCAACTCATGGAACTAGAAGATGACAAGATTATGGATGGTTTCCATCAAGAAGTAGAAAAGTCCAAAGACAAAGTTTGGCATGATAGACACATTAAGAAGAAAAAATTTAAGGAAGAAGATCTAGTTCTCCTCTATGACACCAAGTACTTAGAGCACCTAGGAAAATTCAGGATGCATTGGCTAGGACCATATAAGATAAAATATATCACAGATGGAGGTGTTGTGTAGTTGCAGGATCTAGCAGGCAAAGAGATTCAAAGATTGGTTCATGGTAGTCGACTAAAAATGTATAAGGACAGTTGACCCTGCAACCCTTAGTATTTGCACTGCAGGAAAATTTAATTGTACATAGTGTATATAGTAGAAGCTTAAAAAGAAAGAAAAAATTGGAAAAACAAGTAAAATACAAAAAAGAGGAAGTAGATAGATAAGTATTAAGCATGTAGTTAGATGATATAGTGCGCAAAATATAGTAAGTGGTATGAAAGTAAAACCATACACTGTGCACTAGAGAAATTTTACTAGGTAGAAAAAGTAGCGCGTCAATACAAAAAAATGACTGAAAAGGGAAAAGCGGTGATCGAAAAAGTGTGGCGCGACAGAGAATTTATGGCACGAACTATAAAAGTAGAAAACGTGATAAAAAAAGACTCATTGTGAATTTGTGAAAATGAGAGATAAGAAAGAAAAATTAGTGCGAGCGGGTGATTTTGAGGTATTTATTCACAATTCAGAGCAACCCATCAAGATTTAGAAAAATGGCGCCACTAAAGTTTGGAGCTCCCAATGAAATTGCAAGGAAAATACAAAGAGTCGTGAGGTCTGCATAGGACACAAAAACTGATGGGGAAAACTCATTTCAATATGAAGGAGTGGTGGATTTCGAAAAACTCAGTCTGACTATTGTAGACGAGCAGGAAGAACAAATTTCGATGACAAAGGAAATGGATGTTGACAAGTGGGACGAAAAACAAAACCCTAGCACAGAGAAAAAAATTGTGCAAAAATTTGGATTAAGCATAAAACAACCATAGGTACATCCAAATGAATAAGATGATGAATGAATAGAGCTAGATGAAGTACAACACCATGTAGCAGGGCCAACGTATCAGTTAGAGGAACAAGTACAGGTTGAGGATATTACAGACCAACAAAACTCAGACACAGAAGAAGATGAGGAGGAGAATCTGGTAGAACTGGCAGGGCCATTAATAGGATAAAAGAAGACTATGGAAAAACCTAATGTACCAAGAACACCAAGCAAGCAGAAGAAACTAGCACTGTCACTACCACAGAAACCGAAAGGAGTCAAAGTAGTTGGTGACATGTTAGGGTCTGTTAACAAATTGAAGTATGTTGATCATGAAGTGGAAGACACAGAGAAATTTCATGAGTTTGTGTAGAAAGTGTACATGGATATTAAAGGAGAGGGTCCATCAGGGGATCCCATTTTGGAGCCAAAACAGTGTATTGTAGGACTATATAACACAAGGAACATGAACTTGCTAGATATTCCATAGTTTGGGAGAGAAAAGATGTAAATTCTTGTTTCAAACAACTACTGGCATTGGTACATGGAGGCATCTTATGGATGGAGAGGCATGTATCCATAGATGTAGAATTAATTGCAGATATCATGGGACTACCAACAAATGGAGCCAAACTAGCACAATACATGGATGATAAAATAAAAGAAAAATATCTGGAAGATGAGATCAAGAAAAAATATGGGACTGATAGAGGATCCAGGGGAATGGTTATTAGACAGATAAATGATCTAGCAACAAAGTTTGTGACAAAACTGATGGCATGTAAAATTTTGAGGAAATGTCGCAAGGAGGAAGCCCCTGCATGAGTAATATCAGCAGTCATGCACTACGCAAAGATGAGTCTACTAAGTTGGGTTCCTTATCTACTAAAATTATTTTTGGAGGATTGCAAGGATGCACATGATTTAGGTACAGAGTTTCATTATTCATGGTTAATTATATTGATATCCCTAGTTGGATGGGGAGAACCAAAATATAGAGGATTTTACCATAGGCTAGGAAAGTGTCGTGCAACGAAATATACATTATGGCACACTTCAGATCCGAAGAAAATGAAGGAAAATTCAAACAGTTTTTCCATGTTGTATGATGATATGTAGGAAAAGTTGGCTAATACATGGAGAATATTGCCAGATTTAGTGAGGGTGAACCAAGGAATAACAAAATTTCAAGCTTCAAGACACAACATGTGGATCCAAGCTAAGAGGGATCCTAATAAGGAATGGCTACAATTGTGATATTGTGTCATAGGGGAAGAAGTGCAGTTGGCAATGAAAGATTGGCCTGAATAATGGAAAGTGCCAGTAATTGTAAAGAAGGTACCAAAATCAAAAAAATAAGTAGAGGTTGTCCCTTTAAAGTAGTCAACCAACCTAGCAACCAATATAAGGAAAGAAATACAATGTGCAAAAGAAACAGGGGGTAGTACAACCATTAGAAAACCAAGGCAAAAAACTACTATCCCTAATGCCCTAACTAAGGAAAAGGAGTGCGCAATAGAACCAAATAGAGGAACATAGTCCGAGACAAATATACATTTACCAGAGGAAACAAGAGGTCAAGATATCCTAGACATGAATATACCAGCTACAATCGTGCAGATAGAGACACTTCCATTAAAAATAATAGTCTTGTATTTAACAGGCCAGTGCAATAAAATGAAGGCACACAAGGAAGTTCTTCAACTTACACTGACAAAATATGATGCAGAGTTAGTCATAGAGAAAGTACAGGACCACACAGTAGAGGTTTGGTATGATGCTGAGAAGAAGAGAGAGGATGTAGTCAGGAAATTGATAGAAGTGAAGGATGCACTGGAACAATTGCAACTTACTACAACGCAGAAAAAAGAGCAGGTGCAACAACAACAAAATTTCCAGGAGAGAACAGTTCCATAACAAGAGACAGTAAATATTATAGCCATGGGGAATGGAAATTTTTGTATCACCCAAGAAGTGTTGCAAATAGATGAGGATACAACACATAAACCACTAAAGGAGATAGATCATTTGGACTCGACACTTCCCAAGGTTCCAACAAAGGCACTGTATAAAATTCAATTAAGTGTCGCGTAGGAGATTCAGTCGAGGACCCGTGTAGATGATACAAGTTTAGAATTGACTAATGAAGTAAGTAAGACATGGGAGATGAAACTTAGATAGGTGAAATTCGATAGAGATTCAAAAACTAAATTCTCTAAAATATTAAAGCAACAAGTGGAAGAATAATTCAAAACTATTTCTGATAGCGTGTAAGGAGAAAATGTATCCACAGAGGGTAAAATCGTGAAAACAGAACAACTTGTGGACGCACACAAAGCCCACATTGCAGAATTGACGAACCTCTTAGTACCTACTACTCCACCAAAAGTAAGAACACAAAGGGAGAAGGAGGTTATAGGTCATACAGAGAGCATTGCATTGAGCATCCAAGAAAGCATAGAGTTGTATAATAAGAGTGTGAAATTATGGATAGATCTTCAGGAGGATGGAGAATTGCAAGAGTTGGAAAAAAAAGAGGTAGGTTCAAATACTACGCTACAAGAATTGAAGCAAAAGAAGAAAATGATGACAATCCCGAACAAATTGAGGAGTGCACAAGAAATGAAGAAGTTGGAGGCAGAGATGAAGACTATACAAGAAGTTAAGAATTCGAGGCAGGCACAGTTGAAACCACTACAAGAAGGCACAAAACAAATGCTTACAGAGATTGACACAACAAAGGGTCAAGTTGAACAAGTTGGCTTAGAGAGTGGAGAACTGTTGCAAGAGCATATTATGTTGTAGACTGTGGAGATTGTATAAAGAAGAGAGTGCAAGTCAAATCATGAGTTTAATAAATGTTAAGAAGGTTATAGGAGCTAGATAATTTAGTACAGATGGCACACACTACCTGAGTGGCTCAAAACAAGCCACAGGTGAGTGTTGGGGGCTTGTTGGCACAGGCTATTTTGGGGAAAAACAAAACAATTAATGAAGCAGTTAGGAAATGGACCAGAAAAGGAGCACACATCAAAAAACAGGGAAAAGCAATGCCGGGAAAGAAGGAAAGTCAAAGGAAGGATGATAGAGGCAGATCAAAGAATAAAACGGTTGGATTTTGGACCAATCGCGCTCAGGGAGTTAGAAAGTGGAAAAACCTAATCCACCTAGGGTTAGTAGGTTAGGGTTTTGGTCATTTTTGTAATGGGTATTTTACCTCTTTGTAATATAAATAGATGGTAGTGAGATAGTGAAGGAACTAGTTACTAGTTACTAGTTAATGCTTAGTTGTGGAGCTAATGTTGAAGATGATCTTAGAGTCAGTTTTTGAGACATAGATATGCATTGTAATCGAGGGTAAGGTCACAAGCTGTGGAGATAAGTGCGATATTTTCAACCTCAACTATAAAGCGTGTAGCATTATAAACCTTTATGAAGAGTAATAAAAGAGTGAAGAAAGACAGATCTTTGTGGACGTAGCTCAGGGAGTGAACCATGGTAATTTTATGTCTCTGTGTGGAATGTTTGTCTTCTTTATTTCTATTTTCAGATGTGATGAATGAATGAATATGTTAGTAGTAAAGATGCAGCGTGCAATAGAATAGTCAGGATATTTACTACAAAATGAATCTTAAATGAATGCAAATGATTACAAAATGGTAGATCTAGATATAATAATGTGTTAGAATACTATATCTAATATATTTTGAGGTAGAAATAATGTCTATTATCCCCACATTAGCCTCCCTTCCTATATCGTAGACATATGGGTCATGCAGGAACCCATAATTCATCTTAGGTGAGACTGCATTGTGCACTATGTGCATAGTGTTTCCTTCTGGTCTCCAAAAGGGCTAATGGTTTGCATGGTTTTGTTGGAAACATAAAGAAGAACTCGGGTCAACACAAGAAACATCCAATACTGATGAATGGCTACATGTCTGTAAAATCTTATATCAGGTCAACTAAAGGACTACAAGTTTGTTTATGTGTATGATTTGAGGGTTACTCGTTGGGTTTGGCTATGGTACATGCTTGAGAAATGCTTGGTATATTGGTGAGGCATTGGCACTTGATTGAGCTACATCTTGGCTACATGGTTGAGTGAGGTATACTCTTGCATCTGTCTTGATATATGACAAATATTTGAGATGTTGGTATATGGTTGAGGTATGCATTTGGAATATGATGGTATATGCATGAGGGAAATGATTTGGTACTTTGAGGAACTTCATCGATGATGTTGTATGTAGGTATATACATAAGATTGACTAACTGTTCCATGAGGTGGACAATGGATTCAAGTTGTCATGGATGAATTTTGGGGGGGTGACTTCATAGTGAAACAAGGTGAGCAGTGGCCTTGCCTTGGTCTAAGATTATTGTGCAGATGGATCGAATTGTGGAATGATGCAGGAGCATCGCCAACAATAAGCGAGTGTGGGACAAACGCAAATGCATTTTGGCACATGATGAATTGTTTGAAATGTTTTGAAGTTTGATACACCAAACATAAGTGAAATAGTTAAGAAAGGGCGTACTTTCAAATTGTGAATATATCTTGAGTGATCCGCTCTCATCTGTAGTAGATAGAGGCATTTATTTACAGTTAATGTAAGTAGGTAGATTTAAATTTCTAGATTAGACATTTTTAGGAGCTGGAGGGAAAATGACTATAGACACCCTCCCTTGTATCATTGTAACATAATAGAAGAAGATCATAGAGCATAGAAGAGTAGTAGAGAGCTCCGTAGAAGAATCCATGTACAGAAGTCTGAATTTAATATACGAAGCTTTGATTCCAGGCTCATGGTATTATAATGTTTTCTGTGTGCATATGCTCAATGTCATGCTTGTAGTTGTTTTACTCTTTCTATTGTATATTTTCTTTGAGGTTGTGTATGTATGATTTCTTGTTAAATGTCTGAAATCTGAGAGAGGGAGGGTAAGGAATGAGTTTCAATTGTTTCTCTATCTGAGCAATAGTTCCTGCAAGGAGTGCAGTGGAGTGTCCGCAAGGAGTGCGTTGACGGGTTCAGAGTCCAAATCTCTAAAAGCTCAGGAGGGATACAATTATTCTCATTCTCATAGAAGTGCAAGTTAAGCATCGGAGCCATGCAAGGTGTGCACAGGCTGATAAAGACCTCAGAACTTGTATCTAAGGCTGAGCGGTTGAAAGACTGTTGTCACAAGGAGTTGCACAGAGTCAACTAGTTTAAATACTTATGAGTATTTGAAGAAGTGCCGCAAGGTGTGCATGCAGAAGTTATCCCCAGAGTACTTGAGGATTTTCAAAAAAGATCAGGAGGGATAGAGTATTCGAAGTTATCGAAGAAAGGCTCAAGAGGGATAGTGCCTTGAAGTGTTGGAAGGAGGTGTAGCAAAGTTGTTTTGCAGGTGGACAAGTTCTGTGAAGGAATACCTTGTCCATTTCGTAGGAGTTGTCAAAGAGGAATTAGACGGTCGGAATTCTCCGTGGAGAATTCGCAAAGTTCCAAGAGCCATCATATCTTGTAGAGGAGCAGGGAAGTTGCGGCAAGTATTCAAGTACAGGATCAGGAGAAATCGGACCGTAGGATCTAAGTCGATAAGGGCCGTTGGATCACTCGTGAATTCTAACTTCGAGGATTCGCGAGTTGAAGGATCAAAAACCTTGCATCAAGATTCGTGAAATTGTGAAGTACGAAGTCCCGACAGAGCGAGAAGTTTCATTGTGGGGCTAGCATTAATAACGAGTTAGAATTCAGCATTTCGGCATTTCGGAGGATAGGAAGTCAAGACTTTTGTCCCAAGACTCCCGAAATCACGAGACATGATATAAGTATGGGGAAGGACGCCGTCAACCATTTCGACGAATCGGAATTTTGGGTTTTTGTAGTTGGAGAGTCAAGACACTCGGAAGGAAAAGTCACGAAGTCACGAGATCCAAAGTCCCGAAAACCCCAAAGTCGCGATTTGCGATAAGGAGTATCTAGGAGTTCGGGATCTTGGCACTTTGGGTGTCGGGATACAAAGGAGACAAAATTTTGGGAAGCAAAGTTGCGAAGTGTCGAAGCTGGGCATGAGAGACACATGGCAGAACTACAAGGTGGGCCTGATTGATAGACAGCTGAACACGTATCGCCTAGTGAAAGGAGTCAACACCCCATTGACCTCTCGCATCTTGGGGATTCGTGAGATAAGGGAACAAGAGTTCAACCCTTCGACTTGCGAAGTGGCGAGTTGCGACAAGCGCCTTTTGGATTAGGACTTGATCATAGCGTTGTGGTCGCACGAAGAAGGTGGAGCTCACACCTAGTGTTGTTCGCACAGGGGAGATTTCGATAGGACCTGTGGATTGATAGGAAGGAGATTCCAGTAAGGAATCGAAAGAGATGATCTGGTTCAAAGGAGATAAAGAACGATCATGTGAGCGGATGTCGACCCGAGGGCTGATAGAGTGTCTGCATCATTTCTGGTATCAGAGCCTAGAAAGATTTCTTTACTTTCTGTAGCAGGGAAAAGAGGAATTTTACAGTCATGCCACTAAGAAGAAGAGATAGACAAACAACCAATCCACCAGAGGAAAGAGAAATTCCAAGAAGACAGGGTAGGTGAATACCTGACCCGGAAGAAGAAAGAGAAATTCCAAGAAGAAGGGGCAGGAAATTACCTGATCCACCAGGGGCAAGATATATGCGTAACTTACATTCTAGGGTGGATGCCATGGAAATAGTTCAGAGACGTGCAGGCGATGCTGGGGATATCAATGATTCTGAAAGTGAAGATGAAGCCAAACATGAAGGAGAAGAAGTTGCAGCAGAGGATGCTGCAAATGAACGCCTACTCAGAGTTGTTGCAAGGATGGGTGCTAGAGAAAAAATGGACATTCCAGTATATGAGGGAAACCTGGATGTTGAAGAGCTTCTAGACTGGATTAGAGCTCTGAACATGTATTTTGACTATGAAGATGTCAAGGAAGACAAGAAGGTCAAACATGCTGTCACAGGATTGAAAGGACATGCAACATTGTGGTGGGATGAACTACAAGTTGATAGACGCTGCAAAGGAAAGCAGAAAATCAGGATTTGGGATAAAATGATCGCGAAGATGAAGACAAAATTCATACCCAAGGATTATCAAGTCACTCTGTTTCGAAGGATGCATAACTTGAGACAAAAGTTGATGTCAGTGAAGGAGTACACTGAAGAGTTCTACAAGCTAAATATCAGGGCAGGTCATCGTGAAAGTGATGATGAAAAGGTTGCCAGGTATATGAATGGTCTAAGATATGACATTCAGGATGAGATGAGCATGATGATCATTCAAACCGTAGAAGATGCTTATCAGATGGCTTTGAAGGCTGAAGAGAAGCTGAGCCAAAAGAAAAGTCAGAGAGGCCGAGGCAGAAGTCATCCTAGAGGCAAAACAATTGTCCAATATAGGAGTTAGAAGCCTAAGGAAGAGTGGAAGAAACCTCAACCTCAAACTGAGAGAGGGGGAAGCTCACAGAAAGGGCAGTATGCTGAACAGAGAGGACAGGATGTTGATAACAACACGTTTTCTCATGCTAGAGGAAGAGGAAGAGGAAGAGGTGGACTGATAAAATGCTTCACATGTGGAAATAATGGACACAAATCTTATGAATGTCCAGATAAGAAGAAAGAAGGTGGTGAGACTCACATTGCCGAAGCACAAAGACAGAATGTTGAGGCAGAATATACTGAAGGTGGAAGATCACTTGTGATGAGGAAGGTTCTTTTAATGCCATAAAAGGAGGCAGAGAATCTAGTGCAAAGGAATAGTCTTTTTCGGACTGCTTGCAAGACCAAAGACAAGGTATGCAAAGTCATCGTGGATAGTGGTAGCACAGACAATCTTGTTTCTATAGAGATGGTAGAAAAGATGGAACTGGAGACTATTGAACATCCAAGTTCATACAGAGTTTCATGGCTACAAAAAGGACATCAGGTAAATGTCACTAAACAATGTTTAGTTGAATTCAAAATAGGAGGATATAACGATAAGATATTGTGTGATGTCATTCCCATGGATGTTTGTCATCTATTGTTGGGTAGACAGTGGCAATATGACAGAAATGTGGTTCATGATGGGAGAAAGAACACATACACCCTAGAGAAGAATGGGAGAACTCACATGTTGTTGCCAATTAAGGTCAAAGAGGTGAAACCTGAGGTAAGCAACACTATACTTCTCATGAGTGGGAAGGAACTTCTTAAGGAGGTTAAGAAGGAAGATCCACAATTCATTGTGGTTAGGAAACCTAGAATTGTTTTAACCAGTACGAGGGTGGATGATCTACCAGAGGAAATCCAAAAGTTACTGGAGGAATTTGTTGATATAGTAGTGGAAAAACTACCTCGTTCGTTGCCACTGATCAGAAGTATAAGTCATCACATTGATCTTATACCAAGAGCTAGTTTACCAAACAAAGCGATGTACAGATTGACGCCACAGGAAAATAAAGAGGTTAAAAGACAGGTCCAGAATTTAATGGACAAAGGGTTGGTTAGAGAAAGCTTGAGTCCATGTGTTGTTCCGACAGTCCTTAGTCCAAAGAAATATGGAGGTTGGAGGATGTGCACAAACTCAAGGGCAATTAACAAGATTACCGTCAAGTACAGATTTCCATTGCCAAGGATGGATGATTTGATGGACTGCTTAAGTGGGGCAAGATTCTTTTCAAAGATTGATTTGAAAAGTGGTTATCATCAAATTCATATGAGAGAAGGAGATGAATGGAAAACATCCTTCAAGACTAATGAAGGGTTGTATGAATGGCGTGTTATGCCATTTGGCTTAACAAACGTGCCGAGCACTTTCATGAGATTGATGAATGAAGTCCTGAAGGATTTCATCGGAAAATTTGTCATTGTGTATCTTGATGACATACTGATTTTCAGTAAAACAGAGGAAGATCATCTGAAACATTTGGCTATAGTGATGAAGAGGTTACAGCAAGAGAAGCTACTGATAAACATGAAGAGATCCTCATTCAAGAAGACAAAGCTCATTTATTTGGGTTTTTTTATTTTTTCCGATAAGTTGAAGATGGATCCAGATAAAGTGGAGGTGATTAAGAATTGGCCATCACCAAAGAGTGTATTTGAAGTTTGAAGCTTTCACAGATTGGCTAGTTTCTACAAGAAGTTCATTATGAATTTCAATGGAATTAGTGCACCAATGATGGACACAGTGAAGAAAAGGCATAAATCTTTTCACTAGACAGAAGAAGCAGAGAAAAGCTTCAATTTTTTAAAAAGGAAGATTACTGAACAACCAATTTCGGTGTTGTCTGATTTCAAGAAGACATTTCAGGTAAAATGTGATGCAAGTGAATTTGCAATAGGGGCAGTCTTGAGTTAAGAAGACGGGCCGATAGCATACTTCAGCGAGAAGCTGAATGAAGCCAAAATGAAGTACTCTACATATGATAAAGAATTCTATGCAATTATCCAGGCATTGAAGAAATGGAGACATTATTTAATCCCTAAGGAATTTGTCTTATACAGTGACAATCATGCTTTGCAATTTGTGACTCAACAGGAAAAATTGAATCAAAGACATGTTAAATGGGTCGAGTATATGCAAAATTTTACTTTTGTAATTAAACATATTTCTGGAACTGCTAATAAGGTTGCTGATGCTTTGAGTAGGAAGTGTTTAATTTTGCAGGAGTTTAGAGTCAAAACATTGGGTTTTGATGATCTCAGAAACATGTACAGAGATGATCCAGACTTCAAAGAGGCATATGAAGCAGCTGAGAATCCAGTTCTCAGGGACAGAAGTCAATGGGCAAAATACATGATCTAGGAAGGACTACTGTTTAAGGGTAATCAACTTTGTATTCCAAAATGCTCCATGAGGGAGAATTTGTTGAAGGAGAAACACAGTGGAGGATTGGTTGGGCATTTTGGTCATGACAAGACATTCTCAAAGTTAAATGATTCATATTTTTGGCCAAGAATGAGAACAGACGTCAAAAGATTCATGGACAGATGTAGAATTTGTCATCATTCAAAAGGAAAGAGGCAGAATGCAGGCTTATATGAACTATTACCCATACCTGAGAGGCCATGGGATGTAGTAAGCATGGAATTTATATTGGGCCTACCGATAACACAAAGAGGGTTCGACTCGATCTTGGTAGTGGTAGATAGATTTTCTAAGATGTCACACTTCATACCGTGTTAGAAAACCAGTGATGCAACTCACATTGCGAATCTATTTTTCAAAGAAGTCATTCGACTTCACGGCTTACCAAAGAGCATAGTTTCAGATCGAGACACCAAGTTCGTGGGACACTTCTGGAGAACCTTATGGAAAAATATAGAAACAAAATTGTTGTTCAGTTTAGCTTATCATCCTCAGACGGATGGACAGACAGAAGTCGTGAATAGAATTTTGGGAGACTTGCTGAGGAGTTTGGTGACAAAACATCACAGTCAGTGGGACAATATTCTACCATAGGCGGAATTTGCATATAATGATTCAATCAACAAAAGCATGGGGTAGAGTCCATTTCAAATTGTTTATGGCATGCAGCTAAGAGGATTTTTTGAATTGAGAGATTCAGAACAAACTGTGACTAGGAGTGCTAGTGCAGAAGATTTTGCCGAAGCAATGAAGAAACTTCACAGCCAAGTGAAGGAGCGATTGCAGAACTAGAGCCAGGAGTATAAGCGTAGAGAAGATCAACACAGGCGACAACTTCAATTCGAAGTTGGTGATTTGATTCTTGCACACTTAAGGAAAGAAAGGTTCCCAAGGGGGACATATAATAAACTGAAAATGAAGAAAATTGGACCGTGCAAGATCATAAGGAAATTTGGGGCAAATGCATATGAGATTGAATTACCAGACGACATTGGAATTTCACTGATATTCAATGTCTCATATTTTTACCCTTATAAGGCTAAAGAAGCGGGAGCAGACAGTGAACAAATAGAAGTTCAGTGGACTAAACAAATGCCTATAGCTGAAAATCCACAGATGGAGAGAATACTGGACAAGAGAGTCAATAAGAAGACTAGGAGAAAAGAATATTTTGAATACTTGATCAAGTGGAAGGGACATCCAGTTGAAGATGCTAGCTGGGAGAATGAAGCAGAGATTCAAAAGCATGGGCAGACCGTGTGAGAGTTCATGGACAGGAGCCCATGAAAATTTTCAAGCGAGGGAGTATGATGCAGGAGCATCGCCAACAACAAGCGAGCGTGGGACAAACGCAAATGCATTTCGGCACATGATGAATTGTTTGAAATGTTTTGAAGTTTGATACACCAAAAATAAGTGAAATAGTTAAGAAAGGGCGTACTTTCAAATTGTGAACAGATCTTGAGCGATCTGCTTTCATCTGTAGTAGATAGAAGCATTTATTTGCAGTTAATGTAAGTAGGTAGATTTAAATTTCTAGATTAGACTGTTTTAGGAGCTGGAGGGAAAACAACTATAGACACCCTCCCTTGTATCATTGTAACATAATAGAAGAAGATCATAGAGCATGGAAGAGTAGCAGAGAGTTGCATAGAAGAATCCATGTACAGAAGTCTGAATTTAATATACGAAGCTTTGATTCTAGACTCATAGTATTATAATG
>JASDQU010102575.1:177276-198896 GCA_032191745.1 Picea mariana
CTTGGCATGATAGACACATTAAGAAGAAAAAATTTAAGGAAGGAGATATGGTTCTCCTCTATGACACCAAGTACTTAGAGCACCTAGGAAAATTCAGGATGCATTGGCTAGGACCATATAAGATAAAATATATCACAGATGGAGGTGTTGTGCAGTTGCAGGATCTAGTAGGAAAAGATATTCAAGGATTGGTTAATGGTAGTCAACTAAAAATGTATAGGGACAGTTGACCCTGCAACCCTTAGTATTTGCAGTGCAGGAAAATTCAATTGTACATAGTGTATATAGTAGAAGCTTAAAAAGAAAGAAAAAATTGGAAAAACAAGAAAAATACAAAAAAGAGGAAGTAGATAGATAAGTATTAAGCATGTAGTTAGATGATATAGTGTGCAAAATATAGTAAGTGGTATGAAAGTAAAACCATACACTGCGCACTAGAGAAATTTTACTAGGTAGAAAAAGCAGCGTGTCGATACAGAAAAATGACCGAAAAGGGAAAAGCGGTGATCGAAAAAGTGTGGTGCGACAGAGCATTTATGGCACAACCTATAAAAGTAGAAAATGTGATAAAAAAGACTCATTGTGAATTTGTGAAAATGAGAGATAACAAATCAAACTTAGTGTGAGCAGGTGATTTCGAGGTATTTATTCACAATTCAGAGCAACCCATCAAGATTTAGAAAAATGGTGCCACTAAAGTTTGGAGCTCCCAATGAAATTGCAAGGAAAATACGAAGTGTCGCGAGGTCTCCATAGGACACAAAAACTGATGCGGAAAACTCATTTCAGTATGAAGGAGTGGTGGATTTCAGAAAACTCGGTCTGACTATTGTAGAGGAGCAGGAAGAATAAATTTTGGTGACAGAGGAAATGGATGTCGACAAGTGGGATGAAACACAAAACCCTAGCACAGAGAACAAATTTGTGCAAAAAATTGGATTAAGCAAAAAACAACCATAGGTACAGCCAAATGAATAAGATGATAAACGGACAGAGTCAGATGAAGTACAACACCATGTAGTAGAGCCAACGTATCAGTTAGAGGAACAAGTACAAGTTGAGGATATTACAGACCAATAAAACTCATACATAGAAGAAGATGAGGAAGAGAATCTGGTAGAACTGGCACGGCCATTAATAGGACAAAAGAAGACTAGAGAAAAACCTAATGTACCAAGAACACCAAGCAAGCAGAAGAAACTAACACTGTCACTACCACAGAAACCGAAAGGAGTCAAAGTAGTTGGTGACATGTTAGGGTTTGTTAACAAAATGAAGTATGTTGATCATGAAGTTGCAGACATAGAGAAATTTCATGAGTTTGCATAGAAAGTGTACATGGATATTAAAGGGGAGGGTCCATCAGGGGATCCCATTTTGGAGCCAAAACAGTGGATTGTAGGACTATATAACACAGGGAACATGAACTTGCTAGATATTCCACAGTTTGGGAGAGGAAAAGATGTAATTTCTGTTTTAAACAACTACTGGCATTGGTACATGGAGGCATCTTATGGATGGAGAGGCATGTATCCATAGATGTAGAATTAATTGCAAATATCACGGGACTACCAACAAATGGAGCCAAACTAGTGCAATACATGGATGATAAAATAAAAGAAAAATATCTGGAAGATGAGATCAAGAAAAAATATGGGACTGACAGAGGATCCAGGGGAATGGTTATTAGACAGATAAATGATCCAACAACAAAGTTTATGACAAAACTGATGGCATGTAAAATTTTGAGGAAATGTCGCAAGGAGGAAGCCCCTGTAGGAGTAATATCAGCAGTCACACACTACGCATAGGTGAGTCTACTCAGTTGGGTTCCTTATCTACTAAAATTATTTTTGGAGGATTGCAAGGATGCACATGATTTAGGTACAGAGTTTCATTATTCATGGTTAATTATATTGATATCCCTAGTTGGATGGGGAGAACCAAAATACAGTAGATTTTAGTAGAGGCTAGGAAAGTGTCACGCGACGAAATATACAACATTATGGCACACTTCAAATCCGAAGAAAATGAAGGAAAATTCAAACATTTTTTCCATGTTGTATGATGATATGTAGGAAAAGTTGGCTAATACATGGAGAATACAGCCATATGTAGTGAGGGAGAACCAATGAATAACAAAGTTTCAAGCTTCAAGACACAACATGTGGATCCAAGCTAAGAGGGATCCTAAGAAGGAATGGCTACAATTGTGATATTGTGTCACAGGGGAAGAAGTATAGTTGGCGATGAAAGATTATCCTGAAGAATGGAAAGTGCCAGTAATTGTAAAGAAGGTACCAAAATCAAAACAATAAGTAGAGGTTGGCCCTTTAAAGTAGTCAACCAACCCAACAACCAATACAAGGAAAGAAATAGAGCATGCAAAAGAAATAGGGGGTAGTACAACCATTAGAAAACAAAGAAAACTACTATCCCTAATGCCCTAACTAAGGAAAAGGAGTGCGCAGTAGAACCAAATAGAGGAATGTAGTCCGAGACAAATATCCATTTACTAGAGGAAACAAGAGGTGGAGATATCCTAGACATGAATATACCAGCTACAACCGCGCAGATAGAGACACTTCCATTAAAAAGAACAGTCTTGTAGATAACAGGCCARCGCAAGAAAATGAAGGTGCACAAGGAAGTTCCTCAACTTACACTAACAGAATATGATGCAGAGTTAGTTGTAGAGAAAGTGCAGGACCACACAGTAGAGGTTTGGTATGATGGTGAGAAGAAGAGAGAGGATGTAGTCAGAAAATTGATAGAAGTGAAGGATGCACTGGAACAATTGCAACTTACTACAATGCAGAAAAAAGAGCAGGTGCAACAACAACAAAATTTCCAGGAGAGAACAATTCCATAACAAGAGACAGTAAATATTATAGCCATGGGGAATGGAAATTTTTGTATCACCCAAGGAATGTTGCAAATAGATGAGGATACAACGCATAAGCCACTAAAGGAGATAGATCATTTGGACTCGGCACTTCCCAAGGTTCCAAATAAGGCACTGTATAAAATTCAATTAAGTTTCACGTAGGAGATTCAATCGAGGACCCGTGTAGATGATACAAGTTTAGAATTGATTGACGAAGTAAGTAAGACATGGGAGATGAAACTTAGATAGGTGAAATTCGAGAGAGATTCGAAAAACAAATTCTCTAAAATATTAGAGCAACAAGTGGAAGAAGAATTCAAAACTATTTCTGACAGCGTGCAAGGAGAAAATGTATCCACAGAGGGTAAAATCGTGAAAACAGAACTTGTGGATGCATACAAAGCCCACATTGGAGAATTGACAAACCTCTTAGTACCTACTACTCCACCAAAAGTAAGAACACAAAGGGAGAAGGAGGCTATAGGTCATACAGAGAGCATTGCGTTGAGCATCCAGGAAAGCATAGAGTTGTATAATAAGAGTGCACAATTATGGATAGATCTTCAGGAGGATGGAAAACTGCAAGAGTTGGAAAAAAAAGAGGTAGGTGCAAATACTGCGCTACAAGAATTGAAGAAAAAGAAAAAAATGATGACAATCCCGAACAAATTGAGGAGTGCGCAAGAAATGAATAAGTTGGAGGCAGAGATGAAGACTATACAAGAAGTTAATAAGTCGAGGCAGGCACAGTTGAAACCACTACAAGAAGGCACAAAACAAATGCTTACGGAGATTGACACAACAAAGGGTCAGGTTGAACAAGTTGGCTTAGAGAGTGGAGAACTGTTGCAAGAGCATATTATGGTGCAAGCTATGGAGATTGTAATAAAGAAGAGAGTGCAAGTCAAATCATGAGTTTAAGAAATTTCAAGAAGGTTCCAAGAGCTAGAGAAGTCAGTACATATGGCACACACTACCTAAGTGGCTCAGAATGAGCCATAGGTGACTGTTGGGGGCTTGTTGGCATAGGCTATTTTGGGGAAAAACAAAACAATTAATGAAGCAGTTAGGAAATGGACCAGAAAAGGAGCACACATCAAAAAACAGGGAAAAGCAATGTCGGGAAAGAAGGAAAGTCAAAGGAAGGATGATAGAGGCGGATCAAAGAAGAAAACGGTTGGATTTTGGACCAATCGCGCTCAGGGAGTTAGAAAGTGGAAAAACCTAGTCCACCTAGGGTTAGTAGGTTAGGGTTTTGGTCATTTTTGTAATGGGTATTTTGCCTCTTTGTAATATAAATAGATGGTAGTGAGATAGTGAAGGAACTAGTTACTAGTTACTAGTTAATGCTTAGTTGTGGAGCTAATGTTGAAGATGATATTAGAGTCAGTTTTTGAGACATAGATATGCATTGTAATCGAGGGTAAGGTCACAAGCTGTGGATATAAGTGCGATATTTTCAACCTCAACTATAAAGTGTGTAGCGTTATAAACCTTGATGAAGAGTAATAAAAGAGTGAAGAAAGACAGATGTTTGTGGATGTAGCCCAGGGGGTGAACCACGGTAACTTTATGTCTCTTTGTGGAATGTTTGTCTTCTTTATTTCTATTTTTAGATGTGATGAATGAATGAATATGTTAGTAGTAAAGATGCAACGTGCAACAAAATAGTCAGAATATTTACTGTAAAATGAATCTTAAATGAATGCAAATGATTACAAAATGGTAGATCTGGATATAATAATGTGTTAGAATACTATATCTAATATATTTTGAGATAGAAATAATGTCTATTATCCCCACATTAGCCTCCCTTCCTATATTGTAGACATATGGGTCATGCAGGAACCCATAATTCATCTCAGGTGAGACTGCATTGTGCACTGTGTGCGTAGTGTTTCCTTCTGGTCTCCAGAAGGGCTGATGGTTTGCATGGTTTTGTTGGAAACCTAAAGAAGAACTCGGGTCAACATAAGAAACATCCAATACTGATGAATGGCCACTTGTATGTAAAATCTTATATCGGGTCAACTAAAAGACTACAAGTATGTTTATGTGTATTATTTGAGGGTTACTTGTTGGGTTTGGCTATGGTACATGCTTGAGACATGCTTGGTATGTTGGTGAGGCATTGGCACTTGAATGAGGTACATCTTGGATACATGGTTGAGTGAGGTATACTCTTGCATCTGTCTTGATATATGACAAATATATGAGATGTTGGTATATGGTTGAGGTATGCATTTGACATATGATGGTATATGCATGAGGGACATTCTTTGGTACTTTGAGGCACTTCATTGATAATGTTGTATGTAGGTATATAAATAAGATTGACCAAATATTCCATGAGGTGGAAAATGGATTCAAGTTGTCATGGATGAATTTTGGGGGGGTGACTTCATAGTGAAACAAGGTGAGCAGTGGCCTTGCCTTGGTATGACATTATTGTGCAGATGGATCGAATTGTGGTGGCACAGCCCTCCCAACCCGTAGGTCAGAAGTCCACGCACACAGGATATTTCTTCTTCCGCTGGCCCGAAGAGCTCTCAATCAATAGGCTCTTTTATTTCCCTTTTGGGAAATCTGCACCCACGAAATAACTTTGTGAAATTTTCACCCCTTTATACTTTGGGAGATCGGACTTCATGATTTTGCGAATCCGGTGGTCAAGCGCTCTGTCTCTCAAATCCCCAAAACCCGACAACAGTCAACACTTGACCTTCCCCTTACCGATTCCAGATTTCTCCTTATCGCGAGTTCGCGAGTTGCAATGTCATGAAAATCCTCTCCATGAACCCTGAAATCCCGATTCTCTATTTCCCGAAATCCCAAAATGTCAAATCTCGACATGATTCCTGGTGCTGGTCCCACAACTAGACTTTCCGCCTTTTCGAGACTTCATACTTCGTGAGTCTTAATGCAAAGATTTCAGGACTTCAATCCACAAAACCCCGAAATGGAAATACTCGGGCAAATCCAACGGCCCTTGTTGGCTTGAATCTATGGCTCTGCCTCTCCTGAGCTTGAACCTTTGAAAGAACTCTCTGTAACTCCCCTGATTCTCCGTCAGATCTGATGGCTCGCAGGACTTTGCAAATTCTCTGCGGAGAATTCCGACCGTCCATTTCCCTTCCTTCTCAAGTGCTTTTACAACTTTTTACCAAAGTGGTTTTCAACGATACTTAACCGCCTGCGATACAAACTTGTGATGCCTTCTCAACGCTCCCATGCACAAACTTCCTGTGCTTCTCTTCGATAATTTCGAAGGCATTATCCCTCCTGAGCTTCTTTCGACTTTGAGTCTTAAAGAAGACTCTTGCACGCACTCCTTGCGGAAAATTCTTCAATTATTTCAAAGAATTGAAGTCCTTCGACTCTGCACACTCCCTCCAGCAGTAGTCCTTCAACAATTTCTCAGGTTCGCAAACTCTGAGACTTTACTCGGCCTGCACACTCCTTGCATGGCTCCTGTGCCTAACTACACTTCTGAGGGAATGAGAACAAAAGCTATCTTATCTGAGCTTTCAGAGACAAACCTCTGAACCCTTTGTCAATGCACTCCTTGCAGACAATTCAACTACACTCCTTGCAAGAACTCTTGCTCAAATAGAGAAACAATTGAAACTCATTTCCCTTACTCTCTCTCTCTCTCTCTCTCTCTCTCAGATTTCAGACATTTAACAAGAAATCATACACACATAGCATAAAATCAATTGCATGATAGGAAGAGTAAAACATTCATGAGCATAACGTTCAACAATACATACACAGAGAATATTTGAACACCATGAGTCTGAATCAAAGCCCTTTTTGTATTAATCCAGAACTTATGTACATGGAATTCGTCTACACAACTCTCTGCTTCTTCTCTTCTATGCTCTATGCTCTCAATTGACATCCTTAATGTTACAATACATAATGAGGGTGTCTATATCCCATTTCCCTCTTTCATTCTAAACTGTCTAATCTACACATTAAATTCTATCTACTTGCATTAACTATTATAAATGCCTTCTACCTACTTAGGAAAAGAGTGGATCGATCAAGGTCCGTTTATATTATACAAGTGTCCCCTCCATTTAATGATCTCATTGTCATTACATAACATTTTCAAAATTTGCGCTGGGTGCTTTTCCAGCTGTCTTTTATCTCCGCGTTGGCTCGCTTGTGATGCTCCTGCATCATACTCCCTTGATTGAAAATTTTCATGGGATCCTGTCCATGAGCTCGCGCACGGTCTGTCCATGCCTCTGGATCTCTGCTTCGTTCTCCCAGCTAGAGTATTCAAGTGGATGGCCCTTCCATTTGACCAAATACTCAAAGTATTTCTTTTGCCTGGTCTTCTTGCTGACCCTTTTGTCCAGTATGCGCTCCATCTGAAACTTTTCCGCAACTGGCATCTATTTTCTCCACTGAACCTTTGGTTGTTCATTTCCTACTTCTGCTTCCTTAGCTTTATATGCATACAAATCTGAGATATTGAATATCGGAGAAATTCTGATCCCATTGAGTAATTCAACCTCGTAAGCATTTCCCCAAATTTCTTCAAGACCTTGCATGGTCCAATTTTCTTCATTTTCAGTTTATTATATGTTCCTCTCGAGAACCTTTCCTTTCTCAAATGTGCGAGGATCAAATATCCAAATTCAAATTGAAGTTGTCTTCTGTGTTGATCTACTCTTCGCTTATATTCCTGGCTTGAACTCTGCAATTGTTCCTTCACCTGGCTGTGAAGTTCCTTCATCACCTCTACGAAATCTTCTGCACTAGCGCTCCTAGTCGCAGTATGTTCTGAATCCCTCAACTCAGAAATTCCTCTCGGCTGCATGCCATAGACGATCTGAAATGGACTCTGCCCTGTGCTTCTATTAATTGAGTCATTATAAGCAAACTCCTCCTGTGGTAATATGTTATCCCACTGGCTGTGGTGTTCTGTCACCAAGTTCCTCAGCAAGTCTCCCAGACTTTTGTTCACCGCTTCTGTCTGTCCATCTGTCTGAGGATGATAAGTTGAAGTAAACGACAAGTTAGTTCCCAGATTCTTCCATAAGGTTCTCCAGAAGTGTCCTACAAACTTAGTGTCTTGATCCGAAACTATGCTTCTTGGCAAGCTGTGAAGTCGAATGACTTCTTTGAAAAATAGATTCGCAATGTGAGTTGCGTCACTGATTTTCTGACATGGTATAAAATGTGCCATTTTGGAAAATCTATCCACCACCACAAAGATCGAGTCAAAGCCTCTTTGTGTTCTTGGCAACCCCAATATGAAGTCCATGCTGACTGCATCCCACAGCCTCTCAGGTATGGGCAATGGTTGATAAAATCCTGCATTCTGCCTCTTGCCTTTCGAATGTTGGCAAATTCAGCATCTGTCCACAAATCTTTTAACTTCTTCTCACATTCCTAGCCAAAAATATGATTCATTCAACTTTGCAAACATCTTGTCATGACCGAAATGCCCAACCAATCCTCCACTGTGTTTCTCCTTCAGCAAATTCTCCCTCATGGAGCTTTTTAGAATACAAAGTTGATTACCTTTAAACAGTAATCCTACTTGGATCATGTATTCTACCCATTGGCTTCTATCTCTGAGAATTTGATTCTTACTGCTTCGTATGCCTCTTTAAAATCTGAATCATCTTTATACATGTCCCTGAGATCATCAAAACCCAATGTTTTTACTTTGAACTCCTGCAATAGCAAACACTTCCTACTCAAAGCATTAGCAACTTTGTTAGCAGTACCAGAAATATGTTTAATCGCAAAAGTGAAATTTTGCATATATTCAACCCATTTTACATGTCTTTGATTCAACTTTTCCTGTTGAATCACAAATTGCAATGCATGATTATCACTGCATGAGACAAATTCCTTAGGAATCAAGTAATGTCTCCATTTCTTCAATGCCTGTATAATATCATAGAACTCCTTGTCATACGTGGAGTATTTTATCTTGGCTTCATTAAGATTCTCGTTGAAGTATGCTATCGGTCTGTCTTCTTGACTCAAGACTGCCCCTATTGCAAATCCACTTGCATCACATTTCACTTGAAATGTCTTTTGGAAATCAGGGAACACCAAGATTGGTTGTTCCATGATTTTCCTCTTCAACAAATTAAAACTATTCTCAGCCTCTTCTGTCCAGTGAAAAGATTTGTGTCTCTTCTTCACTATGTCCATCATCGGTGCACTAATTCCACTGAAATTCCTGATGAACTTCTGGTAGAAGCTAGCCAATCCGTGAAAACTTCGTACCTCAAAGATATTCTTTGGTGATGGCCAATTCTTGATTACCTCCACCTTATCTGGATCCATCCTCAATTTATCTGCAGAAATAACAAACCCCAAATAAATGATCTCCCTCTTCATGAATGAGGACTTCTTCATGTTTATCAGCAACTTCTCCTGCTGTAACCTCTTCATTACTGTAGCCAAATGTTTCAGATGCTCTGCCTTTGTTTTGTTGAAAATCAATATATCATCAAGATATACAATGACAAATTTTCCAATGAAATCCTTGAGGATTTCATTCATCAATCTCATGAAAGCACTCGATGTGTTTTTTAATCCAAACGGAATAACAAGCCATTCATACAACCCCTCATTAGTCTTGAAGGTTGTCTTCCATTCATCACCTTCCCTCATGAGAATCTGGTGATAATCACTTTTTAAATCAATCTTCGAAAAATATTTTGCTCCACTCAAACAATCCATCAGATCATCCATCCTTGGCAATGGAAATCTGTACCTGATAATTATTTTGTTAATCTCCCTCGAGTCAGTACACATCCTCCAACCTCCATCTTGCTTTAGACTGAGTACTGTCGGAACAACATGCAGACTCAAGCTTTCCCTAACCAAACCTTTGTCCAACAAATCTTGGACTTGTCTCTTGACCTCTTCATTCTCCTGTGGCATCAATCTGTACGCTGCTTTGTTTGGAAAACTAGCTCCTGGTATGAGATCAATGTGATGACTCACTCTTCTGATCGGTGGCAACGAATGAGGTAGTTCGTCCACTACTATGTCAACAAACTCTTCCAGTAGTTCCTGAACCTCTTCTGGTAAATCATCTACCCTTGTGCTGGTTAAAATAATCTCTGGCTTCCTGACCACAATGAATTGCGGTTCCTCCTTCTTCTTAACCTCTGTAAGAAGTTCCTTCCCACTCATGAGAAGTACAGTGTTACTTACCTCAGGTTTCACCTCCTTATCTTTGATTGGAAGCAACATGTGAGTTCTCCCATTCTTCTCTAGGGTGTGTTGACCGCCCATTTAGCAACGGTGGTCAACTCATGTGCCATGAAGTATTCATCTATGTTGAAGACATTATTGGTTCTACTTGGGTATCTGATACCCCAGCATCAAAATTTTGTAATCGAAATTTCCGCACCCCTGCATGGGTTAATAATGTAATAAGTCTGCATGGATCATAGTTAGGTCAGGTACCTTGGGTGCTCCATTGGGGGAGTTCCTTTCATCGGGGGTTTTTTATCCTCAGGTCTTCGACCAGACAAGCTCCTGGCCGACTTCCCTTGAGTTTTTCCCTCCATTGACTTCTTCCAAAGTGGTGGAAGGCACTCTGATGGTGTCATTCCTTGGTAACCTTGTTAGGAATATTTTAAATGACCATGCCAGGCAGTGTCTAAAGTTTCACCGAATTTCGTCGAGTCTAGATAGGTTTTTTTTTAATTAATTAAATTTTTAATAATTTAATTAATTAATTATTTTTAGAACTTATGATGTAAAAACTGGATCTTTGGGCTTTTGATAGGGGTATTTGTTCTCAAAAGAAATGGAATAGCACCCCCTACACCCATAGACCAAGTTTCAGCTCAGTCGGGCAAGTTTTTCTATGTCTTAGCCCACTCAAAGTCAGTCAGAGTCAAAACAGCAATTTTAATTGCTAAAATGACATTAGTCAAATGTCAAAAATCATTGTAATTTTGAGTTAGTGAGTGAGTGTAAGGTGGAAAGTGGCAAGTTAGACCCTCTTAACCTACCCAAACCCATCCCAACCTTTTCCCAACTTAATTCAACCTCTTAATTCACTTTTTCAACCTTCTAATGTTTGCCATAAGGGGAAAAACGACCCACTAACTACCAAATCCCCCAACTCTTGCCTTGGGAACTTGAAGGGACACTCCACACATGTGGTGCTCCCTCCTAGACTAACAAAAACCTAACCCCTACCAAAAACCTAACCTTTAACCTAACTACCTCTCCCGAAAATCTCACGCCCTCCTTGTTGGTGCGCCCCCTTTGGTTGGAACCACACTCCAACTCACCCAAACTCACTCCACTTTCTATTCTTAGCATGTGGTTCCTCCTCAAGTGCCTAGTGCGCCCTTCTTGGGTGGATAAACAACCTATCCAACCCTTACACCTCACCCTCTCATCATTGCATGAGCAAAACCCTAGCTTGGGCGCCCCTCTCTTAGAGATGTGTGCTCTAGCTCTTGATTTGACACTTGGAATTGATCCAAGTCACTTCTGTTTGCCTCTTGGGGTATAAAGAGAAGCCTTTCCCTCACTTTTTCCTCACCATTCTTTGAGCTACTATTATGCTACCGAAATCTTGCCATCTTCTTGCTTCTTGCCAACTTCCACTCACTCATTTTCTCTTGAGATTTTTGGAGCAATTAGTTGCCCAATATTCTCACATTTTTGGATGAATAAAGAAATCTTTGGAGGACATTTTGGATTTCTAAGATTAGTCTTGTGATCAAAATCATATGAGGTGATCTTGTTCCTTGCTCATTTTGTGATTCTATATGCTAGCATTCTTTAGTAAATTAGTTTATTGAAGTAGATCAAATAGACATTAGTGTTGATGGTCTATGTATTAAATGATTAGATAGGGTTATGAATTAGTTCAAGCTTTTATACTAATCATCATACCATGCTGCTATAGATTCACATTGTGTTTGAGTTGCAGATTTGTCTCACAGGTTGTGGATTGGAGGAGACTTTAGAGCAGATTACAACCACTACTTGCATAAACTCCTTGCTGTTCTTTTACATCTGATATATTGTTATCATTCCATATCATTTTCTGTATCTTTCTAACTCTTAGATAGGTCACAAAATCAAACTTTTATTTCTGATATACTTTGCTGGAAATTTCTGTGTATACACAGAAAATTTCTGTAACAAAAATTGGTGTTTTTGCAGCATTTCCAGCAAGCTTTTGCTTGTTGTTTTTGCAGGACAGCGATATATTTTGAGGATTAAGCTGCATACAAACACCTTGGAGGCCTCCCAAACTACTCTTCTTTGGTTTGGGTAACATCTCTACTCTTCTCTCTTGCTTTTCTTTAAGTTTTCTGCAATATTTCTAAGTTTTTGGGATCCTAAAATATATCTAACTTAGGTTAGTAATTCTTTTGTTCATATAACATTTAGTTTAGCTTCTATTTCATTTATTTGTTATTGTATCATTGAGCTACCCTCTTTGGTCAAAATCGGGAGGCTTGCCACCACCTTGGCCATAGTAGTGGTGTTTCTTTTCAAGTTCTTTCATTTCTGTACATAACATAAATCTAATGTATGTTGACAATGCTAAGATAGTTCTTGCATGAGCAGTCGGCCAGGAGCCTAGCTGACATTCTCTCTCTCCGGATCTCCGGAGCTACGAAAATGAAGCTTGAATGCCCTGCTTTTCTATGCAATTTTATCTTAGTAGTGTTAATCTGACTTGCCGACACCTTGGGGGAGTCATCCCCAAAATCGCCTTGGCTTAAGGAAATTAAGTTGTGGTGATCTCTATGCTTTAGAAGTTGTTATATCTTAGATAGCTCTCTTTCACAAGTTTATTTCTTTCATATGCTTTTACATCTTATCGTAAATAGTTAGATAACTTAGATGTGATTCAAATGTTTTAGATCTTTTTCTTTTAAGTTATTTGGCTAATCTTAAGTGCATATGATATGGATATGATCTAAAGTCTTGCTAAGTTTCATATATCTAGTAACTCTAAATCTTCACAAACTTAGCTTGTCATATGATTAAATGATTAGATCCTAGATGCAAGTTTTTGATGCTTCATTGAGCTCACGTCTTAGCCTCTTTTAGCCATGTCTTGTGTACATTTAGGCTCACGACCTAGTTCATGGTTAAGGCCTTTACTTCTTGAGCTCACGTCTTACATTGGTTGAACACATTACACATTAATATCACGTCTATGCTTGGTTAAACACACATGCTTGAAGCATCCACGTCCTCACACTTGATCTCACATTTAAGGTTAAATTGGCACATTTTTGCACTCTCTAGATCACGGCCTTGATCACTTTTTCTCACGGCCTAGTATCATTTACTCACACGTCTTGCACACATAAAATATAATGCTTGTGGGTATAATGATCATGGTTTAATGCTTAACATTCACACACTAAATGCTCACGGCCTTGATTGATGGTTCACACACACACCTTGCATACATGTGATAATACTTTTATGGGTTGGATGTAAATGGTTTCACACATATGCTCACGGCCTAACTCATTTCTTTAAGCTTTCACACTTTAACACATTGCAAGCATCTCTTACATCATCTCTTACATGCGTATGGTTTAAATCATTTAAGTGCTTAAAGTTTTATCTCTCAAGTAACATTACATGTGATGGTTTATGGTTTTATGCCTCATTATCTTTCAAGTTACTCTCATGTGATGCTTATCTTGATGGTTTAAACATTGTGCCATAATTTTCATATATCTTTACATGTTGATGGTGGTATAATCCTTCTTTTTTCAAGCACTCGTTTTTCATAACTGTTGCTCACGGCCATACGTTAAAAAGCTAAAATTCAAAGGCCTAAAACTTATTTAAAATACACCCAACACACCTAAAGACCCACCCGAGGGTCCTAACAACACTTAGCAACATTTTAGGGGTCTTAATCATCTCTTTCCACCATCTAAAATGGGTAAGAGGGACAGTCCGGCGGAAGTGGCGGGGGACTGTCCCGTGATTTCGTTGGGGAGATCCCGTGACAGAACTACCTCTTACTAGGTGCGGGCTGACCTTGGAAGCTAGGGTGGGGACTCGTAGCCCCATTATCTTGAGCCGGGTAGTTATTTAGTGGAGGAAGAAGTTTGAGACACACACATAGTCTAGGGGGTGGGAAATCAAAATTCTTAAGAAAGTACACTTAGTTGCATAGATCACTTGTGTATGTTTGGGGGAAAGTAGATGTATCGATAGGCAAACATAACTTGTGTTTATTTCATTGTCATATCTATCTTTTGCAACTATATGTCTTTATCTTTCATGTTGGTGTGAATATCGGATTATTGTCTTGAATATCTCATTGACTAATTATTGTTGTGGTGTGGATAAAGTAAGTGATTGAGTATCCCACTTGGGGAGGCATCACTTGCTTTGATCCTTGAGTGCTTGTGTGATTGTAGCCAGTGAAGGCAGTCCAATAGAGTAAGTGCTATTGGGGCATGCTTGGCAAACTTTGAACACTTACATTTGTGTATCTTGTATTTGATTTGTATATCTTTGTATATCTTGTATATGTTGTAAATTTGTAACACTTTAAAAGTAATCTTTGTTTGGGGTAGTTTACTTGATTTGATTGTAAGACTTTTGTAACGAACCACCCTCAAACATAGTCGACCCCATAGCCCAACATTAGGCACTAGTCTTTAGTTGACTTAGGGAAAGGGCTGACTTTGCATTTAGATTAGACTTGCACTTGCATTGCTGCTTATCATCATAGGCTAGTTCTCCCCTTTGGCCTATAATAAAATAAAACTAACTCCTAGAACATTAACCTTAAAATTAACTTAGTAACTAGGGACTACCCCCCTTGGCTTCCCTAGGAGTAATCCTAGAAGGAAGAAGTTCCAGTCAAGGTGACAGTGTGGACTTGGAACTTAGACATTGTGTCTCCGAGGGCACACTAAGTGAGTTGGACTTAGCTTACGTTAGCAAGTGTGCATTAGGACGGCAACATCTTTGGTTCCGTTGCCGGGGATAAGTCATTTATCCTTGGTCTAACCGACTTAACTTATTCTTTATTCTTTAATAAATTAGTAATAAAACTTTAGTCCTTTAAAATTCTTTGAACCTTTATTGGTTAGCTTTGTGTGATTCGTTTTCAAGTGGCGACTCCATTGAATAATTCTTTCAAGAGGTATACTACTAGGAGGACTGCACAAGGATTATTTTGTCCTTTTCCTGAACCCGAACAGGTTTATAGGAGGAGGATAAACCGCCTTCCTCCTAGGAGGCTACAACTTGAACATCTTGGAGATGAAGCACTCACTGATATCCAATACTTGTTCCCAAACAATAATCAACCAATTGTTAATAATCCCACTCCTAATCCTAACTTAAACATGGGTAGTTTTCTAACACCTTTGAATTTTGCAGCAATCCAAGGTTCCCCTCACCAAATTCCTGAAAAAGCTATTGATAAGTTGCCTACCTTTCAGGGGAACAATGCTATAAATGCCAGGTTCCACATAACCAACTTTAATATGTGTGTGACAAAGTATTGTCGGGGTCATGATGAAGAAGATGTGAAGATGACCTTGTTTGTATAGTCACTTGAGAGTGATGCTTTGGAGTGGTTCACTGATTTTCCAGCAGATAAGATTAGCACCCTTGAGGAAATATTGGATGAATTTAGGAAGATATGGGGTGATCAGAAAGAACATAGATTTCAACTTAATGCCCTTACCAATATTCGAAAAAAGGAGAATGAGACCATGGTTGAATTTAACACTAAGTTCAATAACTTGGTGAAAAGCACTCATAGAGATATAAAGCCCACTGATGCTGCTATCTTGATTCATTATATTGAAGCATTTGAAGGAGAGATAAGGTATGCCCTTATAGATAAAGAGCCTCAGAACTTAGATGCAGCACAAAGAATAGCCATAAGGGTTGAACAGAATTTGCTTGAGGCTAGGAAGTTTAATATTTCTGGTTTTACTAGGGGTTCCTCTTCAAAGGTAAATGATGAAAAAAGGAGTGAGCCAAAGAGTCAAGGATCAACAAGTGATGGAATTAAGGAGTTGACTCAATTAATCAAGCAAATGGAAATTAATCAAGCTAATCAAGCGAAGGAACATGCAAATCAGATAAATGCCATGCAAAATAGATTGATTGCCATGGAAAGGAGTCAAGCTAATAGGCCCCCACATAGGCCTAATGATAAATGGCCTAGAAGACCTCCCCATAATGATCAAAGACCTCCTCAGATTGAGCAAAGGCCACCTAATCCTTTTGAGTCCACCAACTTGGTAGAACATCAAGCTATACCATATTGTAGACCTTGTGGTGAATTTCATGAGGAATCCACTTGTCCGGTTTTTCTAGAAGATTGCTATGGTGACTATGGAGATGAACAAATAAACATGTGTGGCAGAAAATACTATGGGGGGATGTATGATTGGATGAATGATTATGATCATGGAAGTTATGGAAACTTCATGAGTGGAAATGTTGATAAAGCAACAGAAAAATATGGGCCCAAGCCCACACCCCAACAAATTGCTGAAATGGCTAACTATAAAGGTTATACATACCAAAGGAGTGGAAACAAAGATAAAGGTCAAACTAATGCTCCCAAGGTATCCCCAACTTTTCCTAAGTCAAGTGAGCCTATCAATGTGGATTTAAATATTGACTTAGGGGGTTGGATAAATAATGCAAAGATTTTAGTGCCAGTTTCAGAGATTATGAAGATCCCTTCACAGAGGGAGAAATTACTTAAAGAAGTGCATGAGCCTCCTAAAAACATTTTACAGAAACAGCCAGCCGTATCTTACCAGGATGCACCAGTTATTCTGCAGAATTTGGATAGGGCTAATCAGAAAAAATTGCCTTTCTACCTGTCTCTACTTGTGAATGATAAAGTCTTGCACAACTGCATGTTAGATTCAGGGGCAAGCTCAAATGTTATGACTAAGAAAGTGATGGAACAATTGAACTTAAGGATTTCTAGACCTTATCATAACATCTGTGCCTTGGATAGTCAAACCATAGAAGTTTTTGGATTAATTAAGGGTTTGCAAGTGTATTTGAAGGCATTTCCAGACATTAGCATTGAGATGGATATAGTAGTAATTGATGTTCCTGATCTATGGGGAATGTTGATTAACAGAAAGTCAGCTACAGATTTGGGTGGTAACATGCAAATGGATTTATCTTATGCCACCGTACCCACTCCAAGTGGGGGGACTTTCAGATTGGATAGAGAAGTATATAGAAAAGTTCATGTGGAAAAACCCGAGGTCCCCATTGAAGAATTGGTTTATGAGGAAGAGGGCCTTGGTAATTATGCCATTTTATCTAACTCAATTGTGCCCCTAAAAGATAAAGTTAAAGATAATGAGTTAGATAAAGTATGGTACATGCATTTTGATGGTGCTTTTTCTAGATTGGGAAAAGGTGCCGGAATTGTTCTTCAAGCTCCAAATGGTAAAGTATCTAAGTTTTCATATAGATTGGAGTTTGATTCAACAAATAATGTGGCCGAGTATGAGGCCTTGCTCCTTGGTTTAGAAATTTGCAAAGATAGGGGTGTCAAATGTCTATGCATCAAGGGGGATTCAGACTTAGTGATTCAACAGCTTAAGAATAAATTTGCTTGCAAATCTGAAAGATTGAAAGGTTATAGGAATCCAATTTTGGATATGATTGATGAGCTTGATGCATTAAACCTTATTGCTATTCCTAGAGAACAGAATTCTACGGCAGATGAATTGGCAGTAGCAGCTTCAACACTTACAGTTTCAGATAGTTTGATAAATGAGAATATTTCAGTGGAAGTGATTTTCAGACCTTCAGTTCCGGATAACAAAAATCACTGGCAGGTTTTTGAGGATGATAAACAGGTTATTAATTTTTTGACCCATATGCATGAGTTTTCTGACTTTGGCCTCAACACAATGAATGAAGGGTGTAACTATACTGAAAATGTTGATAAGGTTAATATACCTCCTAGGCATTTTGTTTCCTTAGAAAGGAATCTTGACAAAGTAGATGGTCACAAACAAAAGGAAGGATCAAAGAAAGAATTGTGTGATCACATAGAAGTAAACATTGGAACTTTTGAAAAGCCTTGGATGGTAAAGATTGGCAAGACTACCCCTATAGAAGAAAGAGTTGAACTTGGAAAATTATTAAAGGAATATAGGGATGTTTTGGCATTTAGCTATGATGAGCTAAAGGTCTATAGGGAGGATGTGATTCAGCATGTGATTCCTCTTAAGGAAGAAACTAAACCCTTTAGACAAAATTTAAGACAGATAAACCCCAAGTTAGCTCCTTTGGTCCAACAGGAGTTACAGAAAATGTTAGAGGCTGGAATTATTGCTCAAACTAGACATTCTTCATGGTGCTCAAATATGGTTGTTGCTAGAAAGAAGAATGGGAAAATCAGAATTTGCATTGACTTTAGGAATTTAAACAGGGATTGCACAAAAGACAACTACCCCCTTCCCAATATGAAAACCTTACTTCAAAGGGTAACAGGATCAGGAATGATTTCCATGCTTGACGGATTTTTAGGATACAATCAGATCAGACTTAAAGCTGAAGATAGGCATAAAACTACTTTTACTACTCCATGGGGAACTTTTGAATATCTTAGAATGCCATTTGGTTTATCAAATGCTAGAGCTACTTTTCAGAGGGCTATGGATTATGCCTTTAGGGGGTTGATTGGAAAGTTGATTGAAATTTATCAGGATGATTTAACAGTATTTTCTAAGGATGGGAAAACACATATTAACCACCTTAGGCAAGTTTTTGACAGATGTAGAGAGTTTGGAATTTCTTTGAATCCTGCTAAGTCAGTTTTTGGGGTCACTGAAGGAAAGTTGTTGGGCCATATAATTTCAAAAGATGGGGTCAAGCTATACCCAGAAAGAATTTAAGCTATTAGCAAGGTACCCTTGCCTATATCAAAGAAAGCTTTACAATCCTTCTTAGGACAAACCAATTTTGTCCATAGGTTCATTCCTAACTATGCTGAGATTATGAAACCTTTATATAAGCTACTTAAGAAGAATGTTAAATTTGAATGGAGTGAAGAAAGTAAGAGAGCTTTTGAAAGTATCAAGACTGCCATATGTGAAGCTCCTGTCCTTGTTAGCCCAGATTATGATAAGGACTTTATGATTTTCTCCTTTGCTTCTGAAGACACTATTGCTGGTGTATTTCTTCACAAAAATGATCAAGGCCATGAACAACCTATTGCTTACTTCAGTCGGGCCTTGCAGAATTCAGAATTAAAGTATCCCATGTTTGAGAAACAAGCTTATGCCTTAGTCAAATCTCTCAAACATTTCAGAGTCTTCATTGGGTATTCCAGGGTGATTGGTTATGTTCCTAGTCCAACGGTCAATGATGTTTTATCACAGGTGGAAGGAATAGGCTCAAGGGATAGATGGATTGCTAAAATCCAAGAGTATGATTTGGAAATCAAACCTACAAAGTTAATTAAGGGCCAAGGGTTGGCCAAGATGTTGACAGAAAGTAATGAAAGGGCTTTGGATTTGGTTTGCCAAATAAGTGATACAGAATATCCTCCTAACTTACAAAAACTTGAACAAGTAGAATGGTACACAGACATTATATATTATCTGAAGAATATGACTTGTCCAAGCCATCTAGTAGGACACAAGAAAAGGGCTCTAAGGTTAAAATCAGCTAAGTGTGTTCTTACTAGAGATGGGTTAGGATGGAGAAATCTTGATGGAGTTATCCTTAGATGTGTAGATGATGTTGAATCAAAGAAACTAGTGGATGAATTCCATGGAGGATTTTGTGGTGGACATTTTGCTGCTAAAACTACTACCCACAAGATCCTTAGAGCAGGATATTATTGGCCCACAATATTTTCAGATGTGCATCAGTTTGTTCGGAAATGTGAGCCATGTCAGCTTTTCACAGGAAAACAAAAGTTAGCAGCACTCCCTTTACAACCAGTTGTAATAGAGGCACCTTTTCAGCAATGGGGTTTGGAATTCATCGGAAAATTTAGTGATAATTCAAGTAATGGGTATTCATGGGTTCTCATAGCAACAGATTACTTTACAAAATGGGTTGAAGCCATTCCTACTAAATCAGCAACTGAAAAGGTTGTGATGGATTTCCTTGAAGACAAAATTATAACCAGGTTTGGGGTTCCATCAAAGATAGTAACAGATAATGCCAAATCCTTTTGTGCATCAGAAGTATCATCTTTTTGTTTCAAATATGGTATTATCTTATCACATTCTTTATATTACTATCCCCAAGGAAATGGTCAAGTAGAATCCAGTAATAAAAATCTAATGACCATAGTCAAGAAAATAGTTGGTGAAAACAAGAAATCTTGGGATAGTAAGATCAAGCATGCATTATGGGCAGACAGAATTACAAAGAAAGAAGCTACATGAAAGAGTCCTTTTGAGTTAGTGTATGGATTGGAAGCTAGGTTGCCAGTGCACCTTAGCCTTCCCACTTATGGGTCAGTTGAGGATTCTTCCACAGGTCAGGATGCATTTCAGAACAGGGTAAATCAGGTCATCGAGTTAGATGAAATCAGAAGAAAAGCATATGATCAGACTTGCATAAATCAGAGTAAAGTTAAGAAAGCTTTCGACATGTCAGCCAGACAGAGGGACTTCATGATTGGGGATACAGTTATGCTTTGGGATAAAGGTAGAGAGAAACCAGGGAAACATGGAAAATTTGACAGCTTATGGTTGGGTCCTTATTTGATCAAGGAAATAGCAGGGCCTAATTCTTTTCATCTCAGCCACTTGGATGGTGAGCCCATCAACATTCCAAGGAATGGGTAGCAGCTCAAAATTTTCTTCAGATGAGCAACTTGGGGTCCAAAGGGACACCCTCTGTAACGTATCTCTAACCCTACTCCTTGTATTTTCAATTTTGTATGATTTCATTTATAAATGTTGATATGTACTTAGAAATTTTTCTTGTATCATAGATTTATTTTTATGTATCATAGATTCATTTATGTTGTAGATTCAATTATGTACTTAGAAATTTTTTCTTGTATCATAGTTTTATGTTGTAATTATATTGTTTTACTTTAGAAATTTCATTATGTAAATGTTGTTTATAATATTGATTTCATTTATCATCATGAATATATACTAATGTTAATTTTTTGGTGTTCACATTGTGTGAGCACTATTTTTGTAGGTGCTGGATTCTCGTATGCTCTCCGCCTCATTCGAGTTGATCGAACACACGTCCCCATGTGGAGCCATATGTTGAAAGCCCATTTGGCAACGGTGGTCAACTCATGTGCCATGAAGTATTCATCTATGTTGAAGACATTATTGGTTCTACTTGGGTATCTGATACCCCAGCATCAAAATTTTGTAATCGAAATTTCCGCACCCCTGCGTGGGTTAATAATGTAATAAGTCTGCATGGATCATAGTTAGGTCAGGTGCCTTGGGTGCTCCATTGGGGGATTTCCTTCCATCGGGGGTTTTTTATCCTCAGGTCGTCGATCAGACAAGCTCCTGGCCGACTTTCCTTGAGTTTTCCCCTCCATTGACTTCCTCCAAAGTGGTGGAAGGCGCTCTGATGGTGTCATTCCTTGGTAACCTTGTTAGGAATATTGTAAATGACCATGCTAGGCAGTGTCTAAAGTTTCACGGAATTTCGTCGAGTCTAGATAGGTTTTTTTTAATTAATTAAATTTTTAATAATTTAATTAATTAATTATTTTTTGAGCTTATGA
>JASDQU010102575.1:199883-212810 GCA_032191745.1 Picea mariana
AAGTCTGAATTTAATATACGAAGCTTTGATTCTAGACTCATAGTATTATAATGCTTTCTGTGTGCATATGCTCAATGTCATAGTTATAGTTGTTTTACTCTTTCTATTGTACATTTTCTTTGATTTTGTCTATGTATGATTTCTTGTTAAATGTCTGAAATCTGAGAGAGGGAGAGTAAGGAATGAGTTTCATTTGTTTCTCTATCTGAGCAAGAGTTCCTATAAGGAGTGAAGTGGAGTGTTCACAAGGAGTGCGTTGACGGGTTCAGAGTCCAAATCTCTGAAAGCTCGGGAGGGATACAATTATTCTCATTCTCACAAAAGTGCAAGTTAAGCACCAAAGTCATGCAAGGTGTGCACAGGCTGATAAAGATCTCAGAATTTGTATCTAAGGATGAGTGGTTGAAAGACTGTTGTCGTAAGGAGTTGCACAGAGTCAACCAGTTCAAATACTTAGGAGTATTTGAAGAAGTGCCGCAAGGAGTGCGTGCAGAAGTTATCCCCAAAGTACTTGAGGAGTTTCAAGCAAGCTCAGGAGGGATAGAGTCTTCGAAGTTATCGAAGAAAGGCTCAAGAGGGCTAGTGCCTTGAAGTGTTGGAAGGAGGCGTAGCAAAGTTGTTTTGCAGGTGGACAAGTTCCGTGAAGGAATACCTTGTTCATTTCGTAGGAGTTGTCAAAGAGGAATTGGACGGTCGGAATTCTCCGTGGAGAATTCACAAAGTTCCAAGAGTCATCAGATCTTGTAGAGAAGCAGGGAAGTTGCGACAAGTATTCTTCAAGTGCAAGCTCAGGAGAAATCGGACTGTAGGATCCAAGTCGACAAGGGTCGTTGGATCACTCGTGAATTCTCACTTCGGGGATTCACGAGTTGAAGGAATGAAAACCTTGCATCAAGATTCGTGAAATCACGAAGTGCAAAGTCCCGACAGAGCGAGAAGTTCCATTATGGGGCCAGCATTAATAACGAGTCAGAATTCAACATTTTGGCATTTCAGAGGATAGGAATTCGAGACTTTTGTCCCGAGATTCCCGAAATCGAGAGACGTGATATAAGTACGGGGAAGGACGCCGTCAACCATTTCGACGAATCGAAATTTTGGTTTTTCGTAGTTGGAGATTCGATACACTCGGAAGGAAAAGTCACAAAGTCACGAGATCCAAAGTCCTGAAAACCTTGAATTCGTGAGTTGCGATAAGGAGTATCGAGGAGTTCGGGATCTCGGCACTTCGGGTGTCGGGATACAAAGGAGACAGCGTTTTGGGAAGTGAAATTGCAAAATGTCAAAGATGGGCACGAGAGACACATGGCAGAACCACAAGGTGGGCTCGGTTGATAGATAGGTGAACACGTTGACCTCTCGGAGTCAACACCCCATTGACCTCTCGTGTCTCGGGGATTCATGAGATAAGGGAACGAGAGTTCAACCCTTCGACTTGCGAAGTGGTGAGTTGCGACAAGCGCCTTCTGGATTAGGCCTTGATCATAGCGCTGTGGTCGCATGGAGAAGGTGGAGCTTGCACCTAGTGTTGTTCACACAGGGGAGCTTCCGATAGGACCTGTGGATCGATATGAAGGAGATTCCAGTAAGGAATCAAAAGAGCCAATCCGGTTCAAAGAAGATAAAGAATGATACTGTGAGCAGACGTTGACCCGAGGGCCGATAGAGTGTCTGTGTCATGGAAGTAAGTCGAGTATGGAAACACCAGTAGGTTCGAAGTGCAACACTTAGACATTGTCGAGGATATCCTTGATGACGATTGGATGATGGAAATAGGAGTGAGGCAAGGATGGACACTTTCCTTAGTATTTGTAGCTGGATAGAGCGACAGAGATGGGACAAAAAATAATAAGTTTGGGCATGAGGAAGTGCATTCTCATGAGTTGGGTGTAATGATTGGAATAGCTACCTAATCAGTCCAAGACATGGGGGATATCAATGTGTAGAGACATGGTAGATTTGGTTGAAGTATGGGCACAACAAAAATCTCATAGAAGTTCAACACTTATACATTTTGGAAGTTTTGGTTGAGTTTGCAGTAGCAATTGAGGCAACAACAAGAACAGTGAAATGGAGAGTGATCATTGCAGCAGGGTAATGGAAGATTCAACATTGTAGACAAATTTGGGGAAGATACATCTTTCTGTTGTTGTGGACATTTTGGTCACACACAACTTTTGGCAAGGCAGTGTGGATGGTTGAACAAGTTGCAGATGATTCTAGTGTGAGTTGGAAACTTGGAGTTTCCACTTCAGAAGGAAACTTATGGTTTCCACTTCACTGGAATTTTGGGTTTCTAGTTGGCATGAAACTTGGGGTTTCCAACAGACTTAGTTGTGACGGGAGCACGATTTCAAGGAGAGACTTCGCATATTTTGTCGATGTTTTCGAGGACAACAATGAATTGAGGTGTGGGAGGATTTAAGGCATGGGGTGCCAAGCTTGGGTACATGCACTTCCACCACAAATTGAAACGAAGGAAATTTGGTAGGCAGGACACTCGATGCATTTGAATAAATGAATTCTTCATATATGGGGAGATTTGGGGTTCCTTAGATGTGTGATGCACTAAGGGGTGACTCCACCCGATATGCCTTATGGCACAAGTCGGACGATTGATGATTTGATGAAGGGTTGAGGGAAAGACTTGGGTGCTCCACAAAACAAACGAATCGACTAAGGTATGGGAGGTGCACTTAGGTGAGTCGGTTCAACTCAGTTAAGAGGTGAACACACCTAAGACAACAAGTCGATTAGATGTATGGTGGCTTCGGCAAAGATTTTGGTAGGCCATCCTGATGATAGATGAGGCATTCAATTGGTCGATTGGGTAAGTCTCCCGAACACGCCAACATGAGTAACCGGCCCAACCTTGTGAAGGAGTGTGAATTGGTGAACCGACAAATCGGATCACCCATGGGAATAAAGACGTGATGGTTAGTATGGAGCCAACACCTATAAAGGAACAAAAGAACAAAACCAATAAGACATCTTAGAAGAGAGAAAGAAGAGATTTGTGGTTCTGAGGAAGGCTTAGACTAAGAAGGGAGAGCTCCCTTAAGAAGCCAAATCGCTCCACATGGGAGGACTTGTGTTGCATTGAGGAGGATTCAATGGATAGAGTTAGGAGAGTTTCTTTTGGCCTGATTTTGGGGATGTCTGGAAACACAGGTCTATTGGAGGCATGTGTGAGGCTTAATAAAATATGTGAACTCTACAAAAACGAAGAGACAACAAGTCTATAGTTGAGAGAACGTTTGAGGTGCATCGCAGGATGTTGTGTAGACAGTTGTGACAGAGAGTCTTGGTGACAAATCTGTGTATGAGTGTCTTAGTGAGGTGAGGTGAGTCATTTGAATCTGCCCAAGTTGTAAATCGATCTGGTAGTTCTCATATTGTAACTGTTTCACAATAACAAAGACTTAGTCAGGTGTTAAGAATGGTTTGTGTCGCCCACACTATTTTTGTGTATGTCTTTCATTTTTTCCATTGTTGTTCTCTTGGCTTCTCATTTTCATGGACGTATGCTTAAATATGACTAAGTGTTAAGATGTTAACAATTGTCTAAGTATACAAGAGTTGCACTAGAGTATAAGTGTGACTCACCATAATCCTAGAACAGAGTATGATATTCTCTAGGTGAAGAGGCATAGTCCAGACGAAGTATCCTTGGTGTTTCCAAGCATCCAAGTGAGAAATGTCATGGTGTCACACACCCTCAAGAGGTGCACGATTGCAAGACACACTGTGGAAATGTGAAAACTAGTTACACATCAAAATTACTCATTTCAATGATGACCTATTGTCGTCACTACAAGTATCGCAAGTGTCACATTTTGGCCATAAGTATCGCAAGTGTCGCATACATCATACACTCATATTTCCCATGTCATGTCTCGAATGACATCACAAGGAACACTTGAAGATACCCTCAAAGACTGGTTAAAGAAGAAGAAATCATTTGATGAAGACTACAAATATTTTTCCATGAAAAAAACCACTTAAAATGAATTTTGAAGGCCAACTCTCCCATACCCACTGTCAGGGAGTGCAAACGCTCCTTGACCTTCTTTGGTGGAGCGTTCCAGCACTCAATGCATTCTTCTGGGGGAGCGCTGGGATTTTTTGAGGAAAGTTTGGGCAGTGCTCCCCTACCCACTCTCAGGGAGTGCTAATGCTCTTTTCCCTCCTTTGGGGGAGAATTTCAACACTCTGTGCCCCATTCTAGGGGAGCACTGGGTTGTTTGAGAAAATCTTGGGCTGTTGCGAAAAATCAGGGAAAAATCCCCCTCATCTCTGGAGTTGGTTGGATTTGAATCTAAGGTCAAGGCTAGATTTTAGTGATGATCCAAAACTGATGGAGAAATATCCTCAACCTATCCCAAGAATTTATAAGGTGGTTGGGTCTCTCCAATATTATATAAGGAGGCCTTTTCATGGTGAAAGGTGCATGGAGTTTCAGAGATACCAAACTTATGATCTCATGAGAAGTGGTATTGTGGAGACATTGAAGGCATCAAACTTATGATCTCATAAGGGAGATAATCAGTGAAGCATAGTCATTTTGTTTGTGGATTATTTGAGTAAAGGGTTGGACAAGGAGAGCTTGGTGAGGTTGTTGCATCTGCATCTACAGTTGTAAGAACTTTATTTTGTTTTCATTAATATATGTGTGTGTGTGTGTGTGTGTGTGTGTGTGTGTGTGTGTCCTTGGCTTGTTTCTTTCAAGGTTGTGTTTATCTATATGAACTTGTCTTTATTGGATAGATCTAGTTTCAATCTAATATTAGTAGAATAGGAATCATGTTTTGTCTTTGATTGGATTGCAGGACTTGTTTAAGAGCTTGGAGATCAGAGCTCAACTCGCACTGTGCAAGGAAAAAAATCGAAAAAAGGTGCATCTTCTTCCTCTTCTCTATATATTAGTTTAGCTAGGTTTAAAAGGATGTCAATGACCAAAGTTAGCACCTTTCTATCTTAGTCTTAGGAGTCTAGATCCCATGAGGGGATTCACCTGTCCGCAGGGGGATTTCCCTGTAACAGAAATTGGCGACTCCACTAGGGAACGAAGCTTTCAGTTTTGGTTTCCTTCCTTGGTCTTGTTTTTGGCCTTTTTTCACCTTTAGATATTATTCATGCTATGTTTATTATTCTTAGATGTGTTGTTGGCTCTTAGATTCATCCCATATACACTCAATTTATGGTTTTTCCCGAGTTTTTTTATTTTTTTCTGGGCAAGTTTTTTTATTTCTGAGAGGTCATCGCTTCCCCTGCCTCTACAACTAGAGTGCAAGAACTCCCTTGTAGACTCCCATAGAGCATTGCAACGCTCTGGTACCCTTGACACTAGAGCGCTAGTATTTTTCTACTTAAAATATTTTTGGGAGTTGATCTCTGAGTCTAGTTTTTTATTTTTCATCTGCTCAGGGTTATTACCATCTCAGTCTGTCCTTGTATTGGCCTCCAACATCTTGATTTCTAAGGATTAATGATGTTTTGTTTATATTTTTGAAATCTATTTTCCTTTATTTGAGTCACTCTTCTTCCCTGATATTTGGAGTCAATCTATTGTTTTGTTCTCATTTATCTGACTGAATGAAATTTGTTGTAAGGAAATCCAAGATCTATTCACTATTTCATTTTATCTTTGAGGTATTTTCTCGAAGTATTTCCTCCTGTTTGAATTTGGTTTTCTTTTTGTTTATTGTTTGATCACAACGAGGGCGTGTTTTTGTTTATGTGGAGTTTTCTTTCGATTGCTTAAATCTCACAGATCTTGAAGTTTGACTAACATAGGAAGCTTTACATCAAACTGATTATTAGTCACATATAAACAAAAGGATATTTTGTCATGTTTGGTTTTTGGATATTGGAACCAATTTTTGAACATCTTAGCATTGTATTAGATTCTTGATTGAGAAAAATTGCATGAGGTCATTGCATCTTAGTGTTTTACAGTGAAAGGAAAATCCATTCTCCTTCCCTTAAATAGACATTCATTGAAAGAAAAGACTGCTTATCATTTCTTATGCATGTTTTGGGAATTGAGTCATAATATCATCAGTTTTCACTCTCATACACCTCTGAGTAAACAACAGCCTTAAAATCAAGCACTAAACTAAAATTCATCAGACATTTTACATTTTCTATTAGCAAACGTACATTAGCTTAAGGTGTAGGGATTTGGAATAGGTTGAAAGGATAACTTTCCAAAGCTATCAAACAAACTTAGCATCTTGCGATAGGGAGAGAAAATCCAATTTTCGTATAAGCTTACTAGGATCCCCCTCTCACACAAGGGTTACGCACGAGGTCATGTTTAGGAGAGTTACAAAGATTATCCCTCCATGGTTCAACCATTCGTAGTAGTTAGATCGTATATTGGGGGTTCTTCTTGAGGTTCAACTGTATTCATTTTGTCTCAATGCTTCGTGAACTCCGAATCAGTTCGGGGTCCTCTAGAGTTCTACCGGTCCACTTGTCCTTAGTTCTCTTGAAGGATTTCAGACTTGTTATACTGCCCATACGTTCAGATTGGACTATCGACTGTACCCACCCAGGGGCTGACTACGAGTTGGTGACCTTAGTAGAAATAATATTTAGGTTCTTACACAAGGTGATGGTAAAGCGAAGTCTCACTGTACTGGAATAGACGTTGGTCAAACTCACTTAGGCTCCTTGGAGGGTAAATCCACAATTACTGCATGGAATCTTACACCAAGGCATAATTCCGTTAACCAGGTCGCCAACATAACCGATCCACCCGCTCTATCCCCGCCCATTCCTATATTGATCTCGCGACATTGGATTTCATCACCAACTAGTGGTTTCATTGTGGGAAGTTTTGTTTGATTGTTTGCTTCTTAGATTCATAATATGTGATGTTTGTTTTACTTAGTGGACCTTAGGTTGAGTTCGTGTTAATGGCATCAACTCCTGGGAGTACCAATGGAGGAACCCCTTGTCCCGAGGAACCTTTCACCTTTACTTGTTTTGGAAACGTTGGTCCTCCATACATTGTCACACTGATTCTTCTGGGACTCACCATCATATTACCGGTTTGGTTGTTCCCCACTCTGGTGATCTCAAATCTTCCTAGTTCTTCAGCTACACCTAATGCTTCAGATGTAAGTACACCACCAACACATCAACCTCATGTCGAACTTTCTCCTTCTTTGCCTGTCAGGTCTCCTTTCCTTTCTACTTCTTCACCTAGTGAAAGCTCTAAAGCGAGTATCCAAGTTGAAAATAAGAAGAAGAAATAGAAAGAGAAGAAGAAGAAGAACCAGAAAGGGACCAAGCCTCCAACTACAAAAAATATTGGATCCAAGTAAATGTCTATTATTAATAGTATTGGGAGTGTTGATGAGGTCAATAAGACTAAAATGACGAATCTGAAACCCAAATTCCCTTGCAGTCTTTGTAAGGGTGACCACTTTCTGAGGGATTTCCCTGGTCTTCCCAAAGTATTAGAAATGTGGCCTTCCAAGTCATCGGTCCCCGTTGGACATGTTGGTGACATCCCATCAACTAGTGACATTAAGGTTGGTAAGAAGAAGACAATTGTCAAGTTTCCTTGGATGTTATGAAAAGGTGATCATTACTCTCACTTTTTTCCTTGTATGGACGAGGATTCTTCTCTTTTGGAAAAGCTTCAACTTCCCACTGGTTATCGTAATATTTCTCCCAACCCATCATTAGTTGATGGACTGGTCAATCCGGTTCCATCCTTGATCAGTCCATTTGATCAGGTGGTCAATCTATTTTCATCCTCGATTGAACCACAAACCAAAGTAGCTAATCCAGTTCCGTCATTGGTCAACCCCACTCTTCATCTAAAGAGTGAACCCAATGTGGTCAATCCCACTCCTCCTCTAACGAGTGCCAAAGTGGTTGCTCCAATCCCTTTATCAGTCAATCTGGTTGATCATGTCATCAATCTGGTCACGTCCTTAGTTGAACCAGTTGACGAAGTGGTTGATCCGATCCCATCTTCGGTCGATCTCGCTCTCCCGTCAGAGAGTTCAATTCAAGTGGTCGATCCATTTCCACCTGTCGACCCCATTCTCCCCTTGGAGAATGAAACCCAATTGGTTGATTTGATGTCGTTATCAATCGATCCCACTCTCCCTCTAGAGAGAAAACCCAATATTGCCCACATTTTTCTCGTTGATACAAAATCTACCATGCTGGGGGGCATTCCTCCTTCTCCCGCGAAACCTCCTCAAAGTAAAAAGGCCATCCTTTTTTATTGGGGTGCGCTAACTGGACCTCGTCTTCCCTCTCACATTCCTTTCAATATTACAGTACAGGTTTGTGGTCGGGATGTTCCTCAGACACTGATAGATTAAGGTGCGTCCGTTAGTTTTTTATCCTCTATTGCTTGGCAAGCTTTCAGTTATCCTCAACTTGTACTAGTTACGCAAAAATTTTTATATTTTAACAGATGAACCAGTCAACCTTTAGGGACCCTTCCTTAGTTTCCCTTAACTTTTGGAGGGAAAACTGTCTTTATTGATGTCATGGTAGTCCAAGACCCCTTGGATTTCTCTTTACTCCTTGGGAGGGATTATGTCGATGTCATGAAAGCTATTGTGTCCACTCTTTTTCATGTGATATATTTCCTTCATGATGGAATAATTATGACTATTGATCAAATTTCATTCATTGGTCCTAACTAGATTACCTCCCTAAATGGTTCTTATATGCAGACAGTATCACCCCCTCCACATGTTAATTAAGTGGCGTTGCACGTTAATTAAGTGGCGTTGTCTCCCATGACTTCAATTCCTGATGATTTAGATCCAGTAGTTGACATGGTGATCTCTTCGATAGGGATATTTGAGCCAGATCTCCCTACCCTTATCGAGGTCGTCAACATGTATTCCTTCCAGAGTGATTTTCTTCCATCTAATGAAGATCTCCTAGAAGCCATCGCTGACATTTGTCCCTTGACATGTATTCCTTCCAAAGCATTGTCCTCTTGGAAACCATGATCAAGAAGAGGTCACGAGCATATTTTTTCTTCTCTGTGGAAAGCTCATTAAAAAATGAAACAGAGGTCACGAGAATAGTTTTTTCTTCTCTGTGGAAAGCTCGTTAAAAAATGAAACATAGGTCATGAGCATAGTTTTTTCTTCTTTGTGGCAAGCTTGTTAAAAATGATACAGAGGTCACGAGCATAGTTTTGCTTCTCTATGGCAAGATCATTAAAAAATGAAATAAAGGTCACACATAGTTTTGCTTCACTGTGTCAATCTCGTTAAAAAATTAAACAGAATCTACGAGCACATTTTTCCTTTCTGTAGAAATATCGTTAAAAAATGAAACAAAAATACGGGGATTGAACCCGGAACCTTGAGAATAGTTTTTCTTCTCTGTGGCAAGCTCGTTAAAAAATGAAACATAGGTTCTGAGCATAGTTCTTTTCTTGTGTCAAGATCATTAAAAAATTAAATAGTCACCTCTCCTAACAAGTCGAGTCTTTCGTTAGGTCTCGTATTTGAACCTTCATTTCATCCACCCTTATCATTTTTCTCCATCTAGTACAGAAATTGATGACAACCTCAAAGTCAGTGAATAAATTGAAGCTTGGGGGGCATGTCTCCAGCTTTTGATTATCATTCTGGAGTTATGTCGCTAGCTTTTCAACCTGGGGGCAGAGTACCAACCATCCATGGGTGTCCCAACCTTTGGAAATTACATTGGGAGTTTACAAGCATAGTTTAATTTTGTTTCAAGCTTGTTTAAAAATGAAACCAATACCGAGCTTAGTCTTTGTTCCTTCTTGTGCTCATAAATACATGAGAATGTAATCGAGTATACTTCTATCACTTTTTCAGACTCATAAAAGTTATACGAAAAAGGAACCCCCTGAAGTCTCCTTTAATCTCTTTTCAGACTCTCTAAAAATGAAAATATTGTCGAGTGATCTTGCTTCCTTTCACACACGTTAAAAGGTTTGAAAGGGCATCTTTTGAGTGGTATTTTATCTCTTTTTCGGCCTTGCGAGACTAAATTTACAAAAAAGGACAACACTGGAGTCATCTTTAAGTTCTTTTCAGACTCTCTAAACATGAAAAATCACCAAGTTTACCTTTTTTGGACTCGTTAAAAACATATACATTGAAGGGCCCATACGGGACTGAGCCCTTACTTCTTCTAGTTTGTTAAACAAAGGAAGAGGAGCTTACCAAAGGTAAGTTATATCGATCATGTGTTACCCTCCTCAAGCTCGTTAAATTAAAAAGAGTTACTCATCTATCTGGATGGGGGGAAAATTTGAAGGAAGCAAGCCAAGCAGTTTTTGAAAACATCACCAGTCACTCTTACAGTCACCCTTGAACACGACACTTTGTATTTGTACACATTTTAATCTGCTGAACCTCTGCACTGAACCAATCCTCTAAGTTTCCTTACTCCTTTGGGTCACCTGACGAAAGTCACAGTATCCACTGCATTATCGTGTTTTGGTCCATGTCATGTTTTTGTTGTTGTGTCGCTGTGTTCAAGGGAAGTATCTGCCTCGAAATTCAACCATCACAAATTCCTTGTTTCAATACCCATGTCAGTCCACGTTCACTTGATCCACCAATTTACATCTATGTGTCTATTTCGTGTCATTGATGGGGGATACTTCAAGGCCCTCCTTCGACGATTTTGTTCCTATCGACTTCAACACATTATCTGGGAATTAGACTTAGAAAGTAGTTAGTACCTTGGGACCTGCATGCCTCAATGGCAGGCCTCCTCGCTTCCGACAGTGGGTTTACATCATTGACCTCTGATCAGATGATTCCATGGATGTTCAACTTCAACTCATCTATTCACTTTCACTGGAATGTACTAGGGTACATTGGGAATCATTGACATCAATGGTGATTTCCCTCGCACTTGTTAATGGTTTACCTCATTGACCGGTAATCAAGTGGTTTCTGCCATGTTCGACATCAGGACATCTATTCACATGGTTAGATTCGTACTAGATCAAGATCGGTAAGAAGACCCTGGGTTGAGTAATCACTCTGATATGTACTTTACCCAGGTTGTGACAGAGTTTCTCTTGAATATTGGCACGTATACTGTCACATAGATCCACTTTGTATTGGTCTGTGACTATGTCTTGTCATCTTGTAGATCCACTATGTATTTTTCATGGCTACGATCAGTTCATGTCATGGAAGTATAGATCCACATTGTATCTTTGGTGGCTATACGTTTTTGTTAATATAATTATGGATCCACAGTGTATCTTATGGCGGCCATACTTTGCAAGTCTTTCTTACCCAAGCATAGGTATTCCTACCTTGGGTTTGAAACATATCATAATATTTTTTTGATGGTTGTGTGCAGCTTCTACCAGGTTCTCTGAGTCCATACCCTTGCTCAAAAAAATCAACAAAGTACTTCAGTCATCAGTTTTCGTCTTCTAACTTCGCACTTTGGGGGGCAATCTGTTACACATCAAAATTACTCATTTCAATGATGACCTATTGTCGTCATTACAAGTGTCGCAAGTGTCGCATTTTGGCCACAAGTGCCGCAAGTGCCGCAGACATCATACAGTCATCTTGTCGATGTCGTGTCTTGAACGACATCTCAAGGAACACTTGAAGACACCCTTAGAGACTGATTAAAGAAGAAGAAATCATTTGATGAAGAGTGCAAATCTTTTTCCATGAAAAAAACCACTTAAAAATGAATTTTGAATGCCAACGCTCCCATACCCACTATCAGGGAGTGCCAGCGCTCCTTGACTTTCTTTGGTGGAGCGTAGCAGCACTCTGTGCACCCTTCTACAAGAGCGCTGGGCTTTTTTGAGGAAATTTTGGGCAACTCTTCCCTACCCACTGTCAGGGAGTGCCAATGTTATTTTCCCTCCTTTGGGGGAGCGTTGCAACACTCTGTGCCCCATTCTAGGGGAGCATTGGGTTGTTTGAGGAAATCTTCGGTTGTTGAGGAAAATCAGGGTAAAATTCCCCCTCATATTTGGAGTTGGTTGGATTCGAATCTAAGGTCAAGCTTGGATCTTAGGGAGGATCCACAACTGATGGAAAAATATCCTCAACCTATCTCAATAATCTCTAAGGTGGTTGGGTCTCTCCAAGATTATATAAGGAGGCCTTCTCATGGTGAAAGGTACATGGAGTCTTAGAGATACCAAACTTATGATCTCATGTGAAGTGGTATTGTGGATACATTGAAGGCATCAAGCTTAAGATCTCATAAGGAAGACAATCAATGAAGCATAGTCATTTTGTTTGTGGATTATTTGAGCAAAGGGTTGGACAAAGAGAGTTTGGTGAGGCTGTTGCATCTCCATCTACAGTTGTAAGCACTTTACTTTGTTTTCATTAATATATATATGTGCTTGGCCTGTTTCTTTCAAGGTTTTCTTTATCTACATGAACTTGTCTTTATTGGATAGATCTAGTTTCAAGCTAATCTTAGTAGAATAGGAAGCATGTTTTGTCTTTGATTGGATTGCAAGACTTGTTGAAGAGCTTGGAGATTAGAGCTCAACTCAGACTATGCAAGGACAAACATCAAAAAAAGGTACATCTTAATCCTCTTCTCTATACATTAGTTTTGCTAGGTTTAAAAGGATGTCAGTGACCAACATTAGCACCTTTCTGTCTTGGTCTTAGGAGTCTAGAGCCCAAGAGGGGATTCACCTGTCTGCGGGGGGATTTCCCTGTAACACAACTATAAACAAAAAACTTAGAATTGACCCTTGATTAAAAAAAATGATGCTAACAATAACAATAGACACCATTGCAAATGAAGTTAAAAAAAATAATTAAAAGTTGGAAAATGGAAAAAAAATTAAAACAGAGGTCAAAATAAAAAAATATAAGAAAAAAAACAAATTAAGGGAAAAACATGTTTTGTTTTAAAGAACATTTAAACCCAATCCACAAACAAAAT
>JASDQU010102575.1:228438-241855 GCA_032191745.1 Picea mariana
TGATCAACCATACTGACTGGGGATGGAACCGGATTGACTAGTCCATCAACTAATGATGGCTTGGGAGAAATATTATGATAACCAGTGGGAAGTTGAAGCTTTTCCAAAAGAGAAGAAGCCTCGTCCATATGAGGAAAAAAGTGAGAGTAATGATCACCTTTTCATAACATGCAAGGAAACTTGACAATTGTCTTCTTCTTACCAACCTTAATGTCACTAATTGACAGGATATCACCAACATGTACAATGGGGACCGATGACATGGAAGGCCACATTTCTAATACTTTGAGAAGACGAGAGAAATCCCTCAGAAAGTGGTCACCCACAAAGACTGCAAGGAAATTTGGGTTTCAGATTCATCATTTTAGTCTTATTGACCTCATCAACACTCCCAATACTATTAACAATAGACATTTGCTTGGATCCAATATTTGATGTAGTTGGAGGCTTGGTCCCTTTCTGGTTCTTCTTCTTCTTCTCTTCTATTTCTTCTTCTTCTTATCAACCTAGATACTTGCTTTAGAGCTTTCACTAGGTGAAGAAGGAGAAAGGGAAGGAGACCTGACGGGCGAAGAAGGAGAAAGGTCGACATGAGGTTGATGTGTGGGTGGTGTACTTACATCTGAAGCATTAGGTGCAACTGAAGCACTAGGAATATTTGAGATCACCAGAGTGGGGAACAAACAAACCAGTAATCCGATGGTGAGTCCTGGAAGCCTCAGTGTGGCAATGTACGGAGGAACAATGTTTCCAAAAGAAGGAAAGGTGAAAGGTTCCCTAGGACAAGGGGTTCCTCCATTGGTACTCCCAGGATTTGATGCCATTAACACTAACTCGACCTAAGGTCCACTGAGTAAAACAAACATCACACGCTATGAATCTAAGAAGCAAACAATCAAACAAAACTTCCCACAATGAAACCACTAGTTGGTGATGAAATCCAATGTCATGAGATCAATATAGGAAGGGGTTGGGGATAGAGCGGGTGGACCAGTTACATTAGCGACCTGCTTAACGAAATTATGCCTTGATGCAAGATTCCACACAGTAATTGTGGATTTACCCTCCAAGGAGCCTGAGTGAGTTTGACCAATGTCTGTTCCAGGTACAGTGAGACTTCTCTTTATCATCACCTTGTGTAAGAACCTGAATATTATTGCTACTAAGGTCACCAACTCGTAGTCAGCCCCTGGGCGGGTACAATTGACAGTCCAGTCCGAACGTATGGGCAAGATAACAAGTCTAAAATCCTTCAAGAGAATTGAGGACAAGTGGACCAGTAGAACTCTAGAGGACCCCGAATGGATTCAGAGTTCACGAAGCACTGAGACCAAATGAATACAATTGATCCTCAAAAAGAACCCCCAATATATGATCTGACTACTACGAATGGTTGAACCATGGAGGGATAATCTATGTAACTCTCTCGAACATGACCTTGTGCGTAACCCCTGTGTGAGAGGGGGATCCCAGTAATCTTATACAAAAATTGGATTTTCTCTCCCGATTGCAAGATGCTAAGTTTGTTTCATATTTGGAAAGTTATCCTTTCAACCTATTCCAAATCCCTACACCTTAAGCTAATGTAGGTTTGCTAACAGAAAATGTAAAAATGTCTGATGAATTTTAGTTTAGTGCTTGATTTTAAGGCTGTTGTTTAATCAGAGGTGTATGAGAGTGAAACCTAATGATATTATGACTCAATTCCCAAAACATGCATAAGAAATGATAAGAAGTCTTTTCTTTCAATGGATATCTATTTTAGGGAAGGAGAATAGATTTTCCTTTCACTGTCAAACACTAAGATGAAATGATCTCATGCAATTGTTCTCAATCAAGAATCTAATACAATGCTAAAATGTTCAAAAATTGGTTCAAATATCCAAAAACCAAACATGACAAAATATCCTTTTGTTTATATGTGAGTGATAATCAGTTTGATGTAAAGCTTCCTATGTTAATCATACTTCAAGATCTGTGAGATTTAAGCAATCGGAAGAAAACTCCACATAAAAAAAAAACACACCCTCATTGTGATCAAACAAGAAACAAAAAGAAAACCAAATTCAAACAGGAGGAAACGCTTCGAGAAAATACCTCAAAGATAAAAATGAAATAGTGAATAGATCTTGGATTTCCTTACAACAAATTTCATTTAGTCAGATAAATGAGAAGAAAATAGTAGATCGACTCCAAATATCAGTGAAGAAGAATGACTCAAAGCAAGGAAAATAGATGTCAAAAATCCAAAAAAAACATCATTAATCCTTAGAAATCAAGATGTTGGAGGCCAATACAAGGACACACTGAGATGGTAATAACCCTGAGCAGATGAAAAATAAAAAACTAGACTCAGAGATCAACTCCCAAAAATATTTTAAGCAGAAAAATACCAGCACTCTGGTGTCAAGGGTACCAGAGAGTTGCAACGCTCTATGGGAGTCTGCAAGGGAGTGCCTGCGCTCTGGTTGTAGAGGCAAGGGAAGTGTTGGCCTCTCAGAAATCAAAAAAATTGCCCAGAAATAAATAAAAAAACTCGAGAAAAACCAGAAATTGAGTGTATATGGGATGAATCCAAGAGCCAACAACACATCTAAAAATAAGAAACATAGCATGAATAATATCTAAAGGTGAACAAAGGCCAAAAACAAGACCAAGGAAGGAAACCAAAACTGAAATCTTCGTTCCCCAGTGGAGTCGCCAATTTCTGTTACAGGGAAATCCCCCTGCGGACAGGTGAATCTCCTCTTGGGCTCTAGAATCCTAAGACCAAGACAAAAAGGTGCTAACGTTGGTCACTGACATCCTTTTAAACCTAGCTAAACTAATTTATAGAGAAGAGGAAGAAGATGTACCTTTTTTCAATTTTTGTCCTTGCATAGTCTTAGTTGAGCTCTGATCTCCTAGCTCTTCAACAAGTCTTGCAATCCAATTAAAGACAAAACATGATTCCTATTCTACTAAGATTATCTTGAAACTAGATCTATCCAATAAAGACAAGTTCATGTAGATAAACACAACCTTGAAAGAAATAGGCCAAGGACATATATATGTTTAATGAAAACAAAGTAAAGTGCTTACAACTGTAGATGCAGATGCAACAGCCTCACCAAGCTATCCTTGTCCAACCCTTTGCTCAAATAATCCATAAACAAAATGACTATTCTTCACTGATTATCTCCCTTATGAGATCATAAGTTTGATGCCTTCAATGTCTCCACAATACCACTTCTCATGAGATCATAAGTTTGGTATCTCTAAAACCCCATGTACCTTTCACCATGAGAAGGCCTCCTTATATAATCTTGGAGAGACCCAACCACCTTAGAGATTCTTGGGATAGGTTGAGGATATTTCTCCATCAGTTGTGGATCATCCCTAAGATCCAGCCTTGACCTTAGATTCAAATCCAACCAACTCCAAAGATGAGGGGGATTTTTCCTTGATTTTCCTCAACGGCCCAAGATTTTCTCAAACAGCCCAACGCTCTTCTAGAATGGGGCACAGAGTGTTGCAATGCTCCCCCAAAGGAGGGAAAAGAGCATTATCACTCCCTGATAGTGGGTAGGGGAGCGCTGCCCAAACTTTCCTCAAAAAATCCCAGTGCTCCCCCAAAAGGGTGCATTGAGTGTTGGAACGCTCCACCAAAGAAGGTCAATGAGCGCTGGCACTCCCTGACAATGAGTATGGGAGCGTTGGCCTTCAAAATTCATTTTAAGTGGTTTTTTTCATGGAAAAATCTTTGTACTCTTCATCAAATGATTTCTTCTTCTTTAACCAGTCTCTGAGGGTATCTTCAAGTGTTCCTTGTGATGTCGTTCGAGACACGACATGGGAAATATGACTGTATGATGTATGCGACACTTGTGGCCAAAATGTGACAGTTTCAATACTTGTAATGATGACAATAGGTCATCATTGAAATGAGTAATTTTGATGTGTAACAAGTTTTCACATCTCCACAGTGTGTCTTGCGATCGTGCACCTCTTGAGGGTGTGTGACACCGCGACATTTCTCACTTGGATGCTTGGAAACACCAAGGATACTTCGTCTGAACTATGCCTCTTCACCTAGAGAATATAATACTCTGTTCTAGGCTATTGGTGAGTTACACTCATACTCTAGTGCAACTCTTGTATACTTAAACAATTGTTAACATCTTAACACTTAGTCATATTTAAGCATACATCCATGAAAATGAGAAGCCAAGAGAACAACAACAGAAAAAATGAAAGACATACACAAAAATAGTGTGGGCGACACAAACCATTCCTAACACCTGAACAAGTCTTTGTTATTGTGAAACAGTTACAATATGAGAACTACCAGATTGATTTGCAACTTGGGTAGATTCAAATGACTCACCTCACCTCACGAAGACACTCATACACAGATTCGTCACCAATACTCTTTGTCACAACCGTCTACACAACCTCCTACAATGCACCTCAAACATTCCCTCAACTACAGACTTGTTGTCTCTTCGTTTTTGTAGAGTTCACATATTTTATTAAGCCTCACACATGCCTCCAATAGACCTCTATTTCCAGACATCCCCAAAATCGGGCCAAAATAAACTCTCCTAACTCTATCCATTGAATCCTCCTCAAGGTAACACATGTCCTCCCATGTGGAGCAATTTGGCTCCTTAAGGGAGCTCTCCCTTCGTAGTCTAATCCTTCCTCAGAACCACAAATATCTTCTTGCTCTCTTCTAAGATGTCTTATTGGTTGTGTTCCTTTGTTCCTTTATAGGTGTTGGCTCCATACTAACCGTCACGTCTTTATTCCCATGGGTGATCTGATTTGATGATTCACCAAATCACACTCCTTTGCAAGGTTGGGCCGATTACTCATGTGGGCGTGTTCGGGAGACTTACCCAACCGACCAACTGAATGGCTCGTCTATCATCTGGCTGACCTACCAAACTCTTGGCCGAAGCCGCCATACATCTAATCGACTTGTTGTCTTAAGTGTGTTCACCTCTTAATTGAGTTGAACTGACTCGCCTAAGTGCACCTCCCATGCCTTAGTCGATTCATTTTTTTTGTGGAGAACCCAAGTCTTTCCGTCAACCCTTCATCAAATCATCAATTTTCTGACTTGTGTCAAAAGGCATATCGGGTGGAGTCACCCCTCAGTGTGTCACACATCTAAGGAACCCCAAATCTCCCCATATATGAAGAATTCATTTATTCAAATGCACCGAGTATCCTTCCTGCCAAATTTCCTTCATTTCAGTCTATGGTGGAAGTACGTGTACCCAGGCTTGGTGCCCCATGCCTTAAATCCTCCCACACCTCAATTCATTGTTGTCCTCGAAAACATCCACAAAATCTGCAAAGTCTCTTCCCGAAATCGTGCTCCCGTAACAACTAAGTCTGTTGGAAACCCCAAGTTTCATGCCAACTGGAAACCCAAAATTCCAGTGAAGTGGAAACCATAAGTTTCCTTGTGAAGTGGAAACCCCAAGTTTCCAACTCACACTAGAATCATCTGCAACCTGTGAAACCATCCACACTGCCTTGCCAAAAGTTGTGTGTGACCAAAATGTCCACAAAAATGGAAAGATGTCTCTTCCCCAACTTTGTCTACAATGTTGAATCTTCCATTACCCTGCTACAATGATCACTCTCCATTTCACTGTTCTTGTTGTTGCCTCAATTGCTACTGCAAACTCAACCAAAACTTCAAAAATGTACAAGTGTTGAACTTCTATGAGATTTTTGTTGTGCCCATACTTCAACCAACTCTACCATGTCTCTGCACATTGATATCCCCCATGTCTTGGACTGATTGGGTAGTTATTCCAATCATTACAACCAACTCATGAGAATGCACTTCCTCATGCCCAAACTTAGTATTTTTTGTCCCATCTCTGTCACTCTCTCCAACTACAAATATTAAGGAAAGTGTCCATCCTTGCCTCACTCCTATTTCCATCATCCAATCTTCATCAAGGATATCCTCCACAATGTCTAAGTGTTGCACGTCGAACCTACTGGTGTTTCCATACTCGACTTCCTTCCACATGATGCAGGAGCATCTCAAGCGAGCTAGCGTGGAGATAAAAGACAGTTGGAAAAGCACCCAGCGCAAATTTTGAAAATGTTATGTAATGACAATGAGATCATTAAACGGAGGGGACACTTGTATAATATCAACGGACCTTGAGTGATCCGCTCTCGTCCTAAGTAGGTAGAAGGCATTTATAATAGTTAATGCAAGTAGATAGAATTTAATGCATAGATTAGACAGTTCAGAATGAAAGAGGGAAATAGGATATAAACACCCTCATTGTGTATTGTAACATTAAGGATGTCAATTGAGAGCATAGAGCATAGAAGAGAAGAAGCAGAGAGCTGTGTAGACAAATTCCATGTACAGAAGTTCTGGATTAATACAAAAAGGGCTTTGATTCAGACTCATGGTGTTCAAATATTCTCTATGTATGTATTGTTGAATGTTATGCTCATGAATGTTTTACTTTTCCTGTCATGCAATTTCTTTTATGCTATGTGTGTATGATTTCTTGTTAAATGTCTGAAATCTGAGAGAGAGAGAGAGTAAGGGAAATGAGTTTCAATTGTTTCTCTATATGAGCAAGAGTTCCTGCAAGGAGTGCAGTTGAATTGTCCGCAAGGAGTGCGTTGACAAAGGGTTCAGAGGTTTGTCTCTGAAAGCTCAGATAAGATAGATTTTGTTCTCATTCCCTCAGAAGTGTAGTTAGGCACATGAGCCGTGCAAGGAGTTCGCAGCCCGAGTAAAGTCTCAGAGTTTGCGAACCTGAGAAATTGTTGAATGACTACTGCTGCAGGGAGTCTGCAAAGTCGAAGGACTTCAATTCTTTGAAATAATTGAAGAATTTGCTGCAAGGAGTGCATGAAGGAGTCTTATTTAAGACTCAGAGTCGAAAGAAGCTCAGGAGGGATAACGCCTTCGAAATTGTCGAAGAGAAGCACAGGAATTTTGTGCATGGGAGCGTTGAGAAGGCGTCACAAGTTTGTGTCACAGGCGATTAAGTACCATTGAAAACCACTTTGGTAGAAAGTTGCAAAATCCCTTGAGAAGGAAGGGAAACATACGGTCATAATTCTCCGCAGAGAATTCGCGAAGTCCCGCGAGCCGTCAGATCTCATGGAGAAGCAGGGGAGTTACAGAGAGTGATTTCAAAGGTTCAAGCTCAGGAGAGGCAGAGCCATAGATTCAAGCCAATAATGGCCGTTGGATTTTCCCGAGTATTTCCATTTCGAGGTTTTGTGGATTGAAGTCTCGAAATCTTTGCATTAAGACTCACGAAGTGCGAAGTCTCGAAAAGGTGGAAAGTCTAGTTGTGGGAATAACGTCGGGAATCGTGTCAAGAATTGACATTTCAGGATTCCGGGAAATAGAGAATTGGGATTTCGGGGTTCGTGGAGTAGAGTTGCATGACATTGCAACTCGCGAACTTGCGATAAGGAGAAATCCAAAATCTTCAAGGGGAAGGTCAAGTGTTGACTTTTGTCGGGTTTTGGGGATTTGAGAGACAGGGCGCTTGACCACTGGATTCGCGAAATCACGAAGTCCAATCTCCTGAAGTATAAAGGGGGGGGGAATTTCTCAAAGTTATTTTGTGGGTGTAGATTTCCCGAAAGGGAAATAAAAGAGCCTATTGATTGAGAGCTCTTCGGGCCAGCAGAAGAAGAAAGATCCTGTGTGCGTGAACTTCCGACCTACGGGTTGGGAGGGCTATGTTATTTATGGTATCAGAGCTCAGAAATGTTTCTTTGCTTTTTGTAGCAGGGAAAAGGAGAATTCACCATGCCCCCGAGAAGAAAGGACAGACAAACACCCAATCCAGAAGAGGAAAGGGAGATGTCCAAAGGAAGGGGCAGGTAGATGCAGAACCCAGAGGTGGAAAGAGATCTACATGACATACACGCCAGACTCGTGGACATGGAATTAAGACAAAGGTGCATAGCTGATGTTGGAGATCTCAGTGAGTCCAAAAGTGAAGATGAAGCTGGACATGGAGAAGAAGGAGTCACAACAGAAGATGCAACAAATGAACGCTTGCTTAGAGCTGTTTCAAGAATGAGTGCAAGAGCCAAGATGGACATTCCAGTTTATGAGGGAAATCTGGATGTAGAGGAGCTTCTAGATTGGATTAGAGCTCTGGACACATACTTTGACTATGAAGATGTCGAAGAGGACAAGAAGGTCAAACATGCTGTCACAAGATTAAAGGGACATGTAACATTGTGGTGGGATGAGCTACAAGCTGACAGACGCTTCCAAGACAAGCAGAAGATCAAGAGTTGGGATAGGATGATCGCAAAGATGAAGGCGAAATTCATCCCCAGAGATTATCAAATCACTCCGTTTCAAAGAATGCAGAATTTGAGACAGAAGCTGATGACAGTGAAGGAATACACTGAAGAGTTCTATAGGCTGAACATCAGAGCAGGTCATCGTGAAAGTAATGATGAAAAAGTTGCCAGGTATATGAATGGCCTGAGATATGAAATTCAGGATGAGATGAGCATGATGACCATCCGAACGGTGGAAGATTCTTATCAAATGGCTCTAAAGGCAGAAGAGAAGATGAGCTGAAAGCAGGGTCAAAGAGGCTGAGGAAGAAGTTAGCCCAGGGGAAAATCAGTTGTCCAAGATAGAAATCAGAAGCCTAAGGAAGACTGGAAGAAACCTCAACCTCAGATTGAGAGAGGTGGAAGCTCACAGCCAGGGCAATACGCTGGACAGAGAGGGAAATATGCTGATCAGAGAGGAGAGTATGTTGATAATAATATTTTTCCTCGTACTAGAGGTAGAGGAAGAGGAAGAGGTGGAGTAATAACATGCTTCACATGTGGAAAGGTCGGACACAAGTCTTATGAATGTCCAGACAAAAAGAAGGAAGGTGGTGAGGCTCACATTTCCGAAGCTCAAAAGAGGATGCTGAAGGCGGAAGATCACTAATGATGCGAAAATCTCTTTTGACGCCAGAGAAGGAGATGGAGAGTTCAATCCAAAGAAACTCACTTTTTCAGATTGCATGCAAAACCAAAGACAAGGTATGCATAGTCATTGTGGACAGTGGTAGCACAGATAATCTCATTTCAACAGAGATGGTAGAGAAGCTGGAGCTAGAAACAGTTGAACATCCAAGTCCATACAGATTTTCGTGGTTACAAAAAGGACATCAGGTAACTGTCACTAAACAATGTTTATTTGAATTTAAGATAGGAGGATATAATGATAAGATCTGGTGTGATGTTATTCCCATGGATGTTTGTCATCTATTGCTGGGTAGACCATGGCAATATGAAAGGAATGTGATTCATGATGGGAGAAAGAACACATACACCCTGTTGTCGTCCTAATGCACACTTGCTAACGTGAGCTAAGTCCAACTCACTTAGTGTGCCCTCGGAGACACAATGTCTAAGTTCCAAGTCCACACTGTCACCTTGACTGGAACTTCTTCCTTCTAGGCTTACTCCTAGGGAAGCCAAGGGGGGTAGTCCCTAGTTACCAAGTTAATTTTAAGGTTAATGTTCTAGGCGTTAGTTTTATTTTATTATAGGCCAAAGGGGAGAACTAGCCTATGATGATAAGCAGCAATGCAAGTGCAAGTCTAATCTAAATGCAAAGTCAGCCCTTTCCCTAAGTCAACTAAAGACTAGTGCCTAATGTTGGGCTATGGGGTCGACTATGTTTGAGGGTGGTTTGTTACAAAAGTCTTACAATCAAATCAAGTAAACTACCCCAAACAAAGATTACTTTTAAAGTGTTACAAATTTACAACATATACAAGATATACAAAGATATACAAATCAAATACAAGATACACAAATGTAAGTGTTCAAAGTTTGCCAAGCATGCCCCAATAGCACTTACTCTATTGGACTGCCTTCACTGGCTACAATCACACAAGCACTCAAGGATCAAAGCAAGTGATGCCTCCCCAAGTGGGATACTCAATCACTTACTTTATCCACACCACAACAATAATTAGTCAATGAGATATTCAAGACAATAATCCGATATTCACACCAACATGAAAGATAAAGACATATAGTTGCAAAATATAGATATGACAATGAAATAAACACAAGTTATGTTTGCCTATCGATACATCTACTTTCCCCCAAACATACACAAGTGATCTATGCAACTAAGTGTACCTTCTTAAGAATTTTGATTTCCCACCCCCTAGACTATGTGTGTGTCTCAAACTTCTTCCTCCACCAAATAACTACCCGGTGCTCAAGATAATGGGGTTACGAGTCCCCACCCTAGCTTCCAAGGTCAGCCCGCACCTAGTAAGAGGTAGTTCTGTAACGGGATCTCCCCAACGAAATCACGGGACGATCCCCTGCCACTTTCGTCGGACTGTCCCTCTTACCCGTTTTAGATGGTGGAAAGAGATGATTAAGACCCCTAAAATGTTGCTAAGTGTTGTTAGGACCCTCGGGTGGGTCTTTAGGTGTGTTGGGTGTATTTTAAATAAGTTTTAGGCCTTTGAATTTTAGCTTTTTAACGTATGGTTGTGAGCAACAGTTATGAAAAACGAGTGCTTGAAAAAAGAAGGATTATACCACCATCAACATGTAAAGATATATGAAAATTATGGCACAATGTTTAAACCATCAAGATAAGCATCACATGAGAGTAAATTGAAAGATAATGAGGCATAAAACCATAAACCATCACATGTAATGTTACTTGAGAGATAAAACTTTAAGCACTTAAATGATTTAAACCATAAGCATGTAAGAGATGATGTAAGAGATGCTTGCAATGTGTTAAAGTGTGAAAGCTTAAAGAAATGAGTTAGGCCGTGAGCATATGTGTTAAACCATTAACATCCAACCCATAAAAGTATTATCACATGTATGCAAGGTGTGTGTGTGAACCATCAATCAAGGCCGTAAACATTTAGTGTGTGAATGTTAAGCATTAAACCATGATCATTATACCCACAAGCATTATATTTTATGTGTGCAAGATGTGTGAGTAAATGATACTAGGCCGTGAGCAAAAGTGATCAAGGCCGTGAGCTAGAGAGTGCAAAAATGTGCCAATTTAACCTTAAATGTGAGATCAAGTGTGAGGACGAGGATGCTTCAAGCGTGTGTGTTTAACCAAGCATAGACGTGAGATTAATGTGTAATGTGTTCAACCAATGTAAGACGTGAGCTCAAGAAGTAAAGGCCTTAACGATGAACTAGGCTGTGAGCCTAAATGTGCACAAGACGTGGCTAAAAGAGGCTAAGACGTGAGCTCAATGAAGCATCAAAAACTGGCATCTAGGATCTAATCATTTAATCATATGACAAGCTAAGTTTGTGAAGATTTAGAGTTACTAGATATATGAAACTTAGCAAGACTTTAGATCATATCCATTTCATATGCACTTAAGATTAGCCAAATAACTTAAAAGCAAAAGATCTAAAACATTTGAATCACATCTAAGTTATCTAACTATTTACCATAAGATGTAAAAGCATATGAAAGAAACAAACTTGTGAAAGAGAGTTATCTAAGATATAACAACTTCTAAAGCATAGAGATCACCACAAGTTAATTTCCTTAAGCCAAGGCGATTTTGGGGATGACTCCCCCAAGGTGCCGGCAAGTGAGATTAACACTACTAAGATAAACTTGCATAGAAAAGCAGGGCATTCAAGCTTCATTCTCGTAGCTCCGGAGATCCGGAGAGAGAGAATGTCAGCTAGGCTCCTGGCCGACTGCTCAGGTAAGAACTATCTTAGCATTGTCAACATACATTAGATTTATTTTATGTACAGAAATGAAAGAAATTGAAAAGAAACACCACTACTATGGCCAAGGTGGTGGCAAGCCTCCCGATTTTGACCAAAGAGGGTAGCTCAATGATACAATAACAAATAAATGAAATAGAAGCTAAACTAAATGTTATATGAACAAAATAATTACTAACCTAAGTTAGATATATTTTAGGATCCCAAAAACTTAGAAATATTGTAGAAAACTTAAAGAAAAGCAAGAGAGAAGAGGAGAGATGTTACCCAAACCAAAGAAGAGTAGTTTGGGAGGCCTCCAAGGTGTTTGTATGCAGCTTAATCCTCAAAATATATCACTGTCCTGCAAAAACAGCAAGCAAAAGCTTGCTGGAAATGCTGCAAAAACACCAATTTTTGTTACAGAAATTTTCTGTGTATACACAGAAATTTCCAGCAAAGTATATCAGAAATAAAAGTTTGATTTTGTGACCTATCTAAGAGTTATAAAGCTACAGAAAATGATATGGAATGATAGCAATATATCAGATGTAAAAGAACAGCAAGGAGTTTATGCAAGTAGTGGTTGTAATATGCTCTAAAGTCTCCTCCAATCCACAACCTGTGAGACAAATCTGCAACTCAAACACAATGTGAATCTATAGCAGCATGGGATGATGATTAGTATAAAATCTTGAACTAATTCATAACCCTATCTAATCATTCAATACATAGACCATCAACACTAATGTCTATTTGATCTACTTCAATAAACTAATTTACTAAAGAATGCTAGCATATAGAATCACAAAATGAGCAAGGAACAAAATCACCTCATATTATTTTGATCACAAGACTAATCTTAGAAATCCAAAATGTCCTCCAAAGCTTTCTTTATTCATCCAAAAATGTGAGAAGATTGGGCAACTAATTGCTCCAAAAATCTCAAGAGAAAATGAGTGAGTGGAAGTTGGTAAGAAGCAAGAAGATGGCAAGATTTTGGTAGCATAACAGTAGCTCAAAGAATGGTGAGGAAAAAGTGAGGGGAAGGCTTCTCTTTATACCCCAAGAGGCAAAGAGAAGTGACTTGGATCAATTCCAAGTGTCAAATCAAGAGCTAGAGCACACATCTCTAAGAGAGGGGCGCCCAAGCTAGGGTTTTGCTCATGCAATGATGAGAGGGTGAGGTGTAAGGGTTGGATAGGTTGTTTATCCACCCAAGAAGGGTGCACTAGGCACTTGAGGAGGACCCAAATGCTAAGAATAGCAAGTGGAGTGAGTTTGGGTGAGTTGGAGTGTGGTTCCAACCAAACGGGGCGCACCAACAAGGAGGGCATGAGCTTTTTGGGAGAGGTAGTTAGGTTAAAGGTTAGGGTTTTGGTAGGGGTTAGGTTTTTGGTAGTCTAGGAGGGTGCACCACATGTGTGGAGTGTCCCTTCAAGTTCCCAAGGCAATATTTAGGGGATTTGGTAGTTAGTGGGTCGTTTTTCCCCTTAGGGCAAACATTAGAAGGTTGAAAAAGTGAATTAAGAGGTTGAATTAAGTTGGGAAAAGGTTGGGATGGGTTTGGGTAGGTTAGGAGGGTATAATTTGCCACTTTCCACCTTACACTCACTCACTAAATCAAAATTACAATGATTTTTGACATTTGACTAATGTCATTTTAGCAATT
>JASDQU010102575.1:253349-269186 GCA_032191745.1 Picea mariana
GTGTGTATGTGATTCAGTTCATTTAATTCATGTGTAATTGTTCAAGAGTTGATCATATGAGTTCGTGATGAAATTGGATAAGTTTCAATTGTTTCTCTTCTGAAACTTGTATGCAAGGTGTGCATCTCGTACGCGAGGAGCACGTCAACCAAGTCTCGGGTTGACTAAGAGGAGTTTAGAGAGAACAAAGGGAACTTAGACTGGGTGTAAGGAGTACACAATGTCGAGGAGCGACCAAGCATTGAAGAACCAGAACAAAGGAACGTCAGGAGGGTGAGAAGAATTTCTTTTCAAGAGATTCTTCGATCTGAGTTTAACGAAATCCCAAGAATGCAAGGAATGCATGGGAAATCGGAATCCTCGAAGGATCAAGCTCAGAAGGGGTAACATTTTTCAAAAGTGCCGACGAGATCTAAGAGACAGACTCACAGGAGAAGGAAAGGCTGAGACCTTTGAACTCTGAGAAATCTTCCAAGTTAGGAGGAAGGCATAAGATCAGGAAGGAGAGAGGCATGGAATAGCTCAAAGAAGGAGTGAGGATTGAAGTCACCTCATGGAAATCAATCTCAGGAAGGACAATGCCAAGTTATTTGGTAAAGATCCATTGAAAGTCTGGAGAATAGACAGAGTTGTTTTCCAAAATCGTGAAACATGAACTTCCGATTTGCGAGAGAAGATATGGAGCGTTCGAATCCACGTCCAGACAGAAGGAGAACATGTAGGAGGAGATCATATCTCAGCCGTCATATCTGAGCGCCTGGGCCAACAACCATTTGATCCCAAGAAAAGTGCACGAGACAAGTTCCGAAGTCATCGGAACCATCCATCGTCAGAGTTGACAGGTGGCAGCAGATCCGGGAGTTCGAGGACTCAGAATTTGGGATATTTGAAAGGGAGAGAGTGGGGTTGATCCTAGCCATTGGTGTTGGGAAGGACACGTGGCGAGAGATCAACATTTCACTGATTCACAAACCGAAAAAATCAAAAGATTAGAGGTGATAAATCGTTCGACTTTGCGAAACATGAAGCCCTGAAGAACTCGATAGTCGGGCCCCAGGTTATAGCTCATTGACACAATCAAAAGGGATAAAGGAGAGGAGCTACGGCCTAGAAGGATTCGTCGATCAGGAAATCAGGAATCGGGAGAAGAGAGGCAAGAAACTTTCCAACTTCGTGAAACACAAAGTCCCGATACATGAAGGGGAGATCTGTACCGTTGGATCGCGGGAGGCTGTGGACCGCTGATATGATAACAGGAGTTCGAAGATTATACTTTGGGAGGATAAGGAGATGGATTAGTTTCCAACTTAGCGACATGCAAATTCATGAAGCGCCTTTTGGATAGGCGTGCGGTCATAACCTGTGGTCACGTGGAAGAAGCTTACGCCTAGTGCCTATTCGTGCGGGTGTAGTTTTCATAAAAGGACCTGTGAATATGTAGTGAATATTCCAGTAGGGAATCGAAGAGCTGCTTCAGCTCGAGGAGTAAGAAGATCCAGTGACCAAGAGGTTGGCAGACCCTGCTGAGGTAGTGGGGGCTACATCACCTCTTCCCTAGCTCCACTGTGTTTTCCCAATGAGAGAAGCACAAGCGTGATTTGTGCACAATGGGCACAAATCAATAAGACAATGTGCATGATATTAAGAGCTTGAACATGGGTTTTCCACTCAACATACATGGAAATATACATGGAGGTTTAGCCATATACGAACCTATAGGTATAGGAACGTGTTTGTGTTCCTAAGAATGTACACGCATTCCTGCAAGTGCACGTTCTTAATCATGCCCTTGCCACTTTTTCGGCCACCATGTTCTTGCACTCACTCTATTATTTGCCACTTGATTATTTGATGGGCATCATTTAGGGGTCAATAGCCTGACCGTGATCCAGGATCTTTTCATCGAAGTGACTTATAAAGAATTGTATTAAATGAGCATAAATTAAAGTGCACCATAAAAAAGGAAAATCTCAATAATGAAGAGACATAAGAATCAAATCTGAACACAAAACTTGATAATGGAGTTCATCCCTGGTGGACTATGTCTCCGGGTCCTACTCTTAAATGGATAGGCCTTTTTATTAACTCAACAAAATAATTTTGAAAAACACATAAGTATACCTCATTATGAAATTAAGTTGCATAGCTTTGCTCATATCATAAAATAGACAACACCATTGAATTCGTGGCACTGAATTAACCAAAAATGATTGTCTGCATGCCTTAATCCGACTTTGGCACTCCTAGTCCCTTGAGAAATATCGTCTCGGTTTCTATGCATACACCATACAATTAATTCTTTGTACCGCATCTCAAAAATCATTCTCAGCCGTATCGTCGAGCGCCCTCCTCCATCTATGGGTAAACTACAACATTTAAATTAAATGTTGGGTGGATTGACCAATGGAGCCCATTGGCCTAACAATTGGTAGAGGCTATTATAATTCATTTGGATAGGGGGAGGTCCCGAGGTCAAGCCCGCGGGCCTCCCCTTTTGGGATTATAGTTATAAAAATATATATGAGTTTTGGCTTATATTTATGACAATATAGTTATAGGCTTACTCAAAAAAATAGGATAAGAGACATTGTTCACACACAAGACACTATTCTATTATGTATTTCACTCTCTTACACTAAACAATAACTCTATTATATAGATTTTTATTTAAATAATTCCTAAATTAAGTGGAGAGGTTGAGAGAATATCTCAACCAATCTCTAACAACTCACAACAATAATGGAGGTATTATCTCCAACACCTTTAATGCTTACATTATTTGAAAACAATATTGAAATCAAAATAAACACATTTTTGAACTTTGATCTCTCTTTGGTCTCGTCTTCATAAAAATTTCCACCCACTCTAAAATCTCATAGACTACACTCTTTCTCAACCATCAACTTCGAGCTACCACTTGATCCATTTAATATACAATTGATTATGACCATCAATGACGTATTTGTAGGACCGCCGATTCTTGACATACCCTGAAGAATAATATAGATATTGAATCATTCTATTAACATACTTCCATCTGTCAATGTACATGGTCTTCCACTGTATCCGCCAGTTATCTAGGAAAGCAGTTTAGATAATAAAAGTATCTAACAATCAATCATACAACTTGACCTTTTTCACATACACAAATTGTACACATAACTAGTGGTCGTTGTTCTTAGGTCACTGCATCCTCCAAGAACCACAAACTGTAACATACTGTAGACATAAACAAATCAGTGATATGTTCTTATGGAACTGAAATACGTACAAACCACCAACTTAAATTATGTTACTTTGTTCTATTAAACTTAAATTATGTTACTATGTTCTATTAAACTTAAATTATGTTACTCTGTTATGTTAATTAGTTATTCATCATGTAATTTTACAAACAAAATATAACACAACCAATTCAAAAAATTATCTATAGTTTCTCTTTTCTTCAACAAGCTTTCACAGCTCAAATTCAAATCTGTCATATCTTCCAAAGCTACCCATGTCCCGTGAGCATTGCAAGGAAACTATTTTCGACCTGTTGATCAAGGAAAAACACCCTATGATGAAGCGATGAAACCAATCCTTCCACATTTATAGAATCGTTGACTAAGGTTCAACAACATATGCAGAGCCAGATCGAAGCAGTTACGACCGTGAACATTCAGATGAAAAATTATGTTGGATGAATCTGATGTGATGAGTCCCTCTTCAGCAATGGATCTCACTCCAGTAGTAGTCTCCTCTCATTCTTCTTATGGAATTAGTATGCACTGTACTGATGAAATACAACAATATATCCAGATGAAACTCTTAGAAGTACAAAATAGTCGTAAACCAGAACTATGCCCATGCACTTCACAAATTTGAAATGTTGACTGTTAGGCACCATAAGCATAAACGTAACAAGAATTTAATGGAAAAGAAAATAAAACCAAGAACAAACCGGACAAAAAAACAATCACACAATTGACATAGTGATTTACGTGGAAACCCAATACGAGAAAAACCATGGAGCAATGATAATTGGTATTCTTATTATTCAAGGAAGAATTACAATAGCCAATCACATGCATACTACCACCCTCTCCTATCTTCCCACACACATTGCTACTTTTTCTCAACCCACCTCTATAGGTATTCTCATATATATAACATATATCAAACAATTAGACAAATTAATTACAACACAATCCACCAATTACACAAATTGTTCACTGTAGTGTGCATGCATGCACATTCTAAATTTAGTTGATGTGCATGCTACTGCATGGGAAATTAGTTGATACATTTTCAACAATATCCACCTTGACAACAATTCACCTGATATATCATGACCAAATTTATTCATAACCGTTCTTGCAAGCCAAGAGAAGCCAAACACCATCATATCTATGCAACTTCTCTAACTATACTATTATGTGAACATGTCTGCATGATTCACTCCAGTATGGACCATTTTTCCTCCATCAATAACCTATCTTATAAACAAATGCACTTGTCCAATTTTGATATGCTAGACTGTTAGTCAAATGAACAACACTTTGACCACCACAAAACACCTCATCCTATACCTGTCCAAACTTACCAAATAGATCCTGATATTCTTGGAAGACATAACCGAAGGTAGGTCTCTTCTTGTCCAAATCTCTTGAATCATAACCACATAATAAATCACTACAATCACTGTAGGTGATACTTGTGCTGCTGTGTTTCTAAGATACTGAAGCACCCATTTCCATGCTCTTTACTTGGTTTTTCCATATGTCTATTGACAACACCAACTGCATGTGAAATATTGACCATTTCCCATAACAATCATCAAACTTACTACTAGCATACAATACTCGAGACATATAACCCTTTTCTTCTTCATTAGTTAGGACATGAACCCAAAGAAAAACTTACAATGGAAATCCAAAGGGATTTTACCAGTTTCACATTATTCATATCGAATTTCCTGAGTTTCTTCACCACATACTTCTATTGTGATAACCAAGCTTACCATCCTTCCCATCTCTGTGTATTTCCATGCCCAAGATTTATTTTTCTATTCCTAGATCCTTCATTTCAAACGTCCTAACCAATTGAGCCAACCTATTGATCTCAACAATGCAACAAGCATAACATTTAACATCAAGATAATAAATATACCATAAGCACAATGGTTATAGTCACTTCTTGTAAAATTTGGCTCACCATGAAGGAATCAAACATCTTATACCATTTTCCTGACATGCCTCAGGCCATACAATGATTCCTGATTTTTCAAACAAATCTTCTATTGTGATTATAAACTAACCTTTTTGGTTGTTCCATATACATCCCCTTTTCCCAAAAAATCCATGTAAAATCAAGTAACACATCTAACTATACTAACTCAAGATCAAGTAACACAACAAGTGCTAACACAACATGAAGAGAAACAAGATTTTATTAACTGGTGAGAATATTTCATGGAAATCAATGCCTTCCAGATACCCTTATATTATCTATCATGCTTTGAACCTTTCATCTTTTACTATGTTTGATTTTATAAAAGGAGATTCATCAAACACTGCATCTCTATCCATGATGATTCTATGGGAAGTAGGAGCCCACATTCTGCATCCCTTAACATCATCACCATATCAAAGATCTACCAATTTGATCTAGGTCTTACTTAGAATGTTGATAAAAACATAAGCATCAAAACCAAATAGTTTCACATTTGAGTGATCCCTAGATGACCCGTTCATACCTCTTCCAGAATCTTCTAGTCTTTTGCAACTGATGGTGACCGAGTTACTAGATATCACAACCGCTTCTTCCCATAACTATTGTTGCAACTTGGCATTATTGAACATGTGCTTTCGATCCTAGATTCCTAGCAATAATTTCCAAGCTCCATGGATATGAAGCTACCTTCATCATTTATTCTTAAACAATTGATTGACCTGCCAATGTTCATTTCACTACAAATCTCTAAACACATCAACCTTTCTACAAACCCACCTTTCTAACCTGGACACACTGCCCCACCTCGAACTCTACAGTCGAACAACTTTGACCAAATCCGACCAAGCCAACCCAAGTGAACCTTTCCCGCTCACCTCGAGGGACTTCACACTTGAGTCTTGGTGCTCCACCTTAACATGAACATTCCCTTGACTAAATCCGACCAAGTCGGCCAAGTAATCCTTCATCACTTACCTCTCGACCCATTTACAATGGAGTTCACCAAGCCTTTTATAGGCTTCATTACATGCAATCCATGGACACAATACCACGAGCTACCTAAAAAACATGGACATGAAAAACCACGTGCTTTGACCTAAAAACTAGATTTAACTAGTTAACTCTTTCACTGAATCAAGGTTAACCCAACATACATGCCCCCCCACATATTCAATCTACCTAAATCTATGTCTATACTATGACCCAATAAACTAGGGGTACGCATGCCTATCCAAGTTTTACAAATGTATGCCCATTTACATGCAATCAATTATTCTTACAACTCCAAAGTAAATACATTTTTTTTCTTCACGGTGACTCAACCATCACTGCTCTGCAACCTTTATACTTCAGACAGATAAAACCTCATCAACCATACCTGTAGATGAATTTGATTCTTTTGTGGAGTCCTCTTTGGATGCTTGTTGTCTTTTCCAGTGATCCTTCTTGAGATGCCCAGATTTTCCACATAACCAAAATTTTCCCTTACCCTTACTGTATTTTGACTTAGACCTGAATGTACCTTTATGATCTTTCCCTATTTCTGTAGATCGACCTCTGAACACCATTGCTTCTGTTGTTGAGGCTTCTTTATTGGATCTTCTCCTCATCTCCCTATATGACAAAGCTTCCACAACAGTGTCATAGACAATGGTGTCTATTGTGCTAAACCGAATAGATGTTCCCAAATGATCCCAAGATTCAGGTAATGAACACAGTAGTGTAACTTCCTTTTCCTCATATTCATATTTTAATTCTATATTAGATAATTGAAAAATCAGTGTATTGAAAACATTCAAATGATCGACAATTTTTATACCTTCTTTCATCTATAAGTTGTACAACTGCCTCTTCCAGAAGATTCAGTTTGTCAAGGACTTTGTCATATACAGACTCTCCAGTCTGTTCCGTAAATCTATTTTTGTCTCCTCTCCAATGATGTTAAACAACACTTCATTTTCTAGGCACAAACAAATCCAAGCCATCCGTCGTCCGAGTGTTTGAAATCAAGGAACGTTGCGTGCAAGAACAGAGGGAATTTTTGTTGGATGCCTATGGAGACCAGGTTTAGAGAACGAGCATCGGAATTCTGTGTGAAAGACTCACTCGGTGAGCATGCAATATAGGGAGTCCTCACGAATTCAATTTCACTGGAGAAGCTCAACTGTGAACTAGGATAAACACAAGTATTTATTATAATTTTACTTTAAGTTTTAAAATGCTCCGTAAAGCCCACATAGATTTTCCACATTCTATAAGAAGAGAAACTGATTTGCATAGCACAAAGATAAGGTTTACCAGGCACGTGAGAAACCTCTGAGAAGCAACTAGAAATTTATATTAATCGGTGAGGAAACCAAGCAAGAAGTTTTTTATTTTAAATTTTATAAGATGCATAAAAATATGTGCTCTTGGTTATTTAAAAAAAAAAAGTCTTTATTATTTAAAGATTCCTTATTATTTCAAAGGAGGTCATGCGAATTTCTTGGGTTGCTCCTGGTGTGGAGTTATAAGATCCACAATTTGATATAAATCCACAATCTATAAAATTGTCTGGAATCATAAAGTTGACAAGTCTCTAAGGCCGGAACATAGACCGATGGAGAGTGTCAAATGTAAATATGATGTTTGAAGTGGATTTGGATGAAATTCTCAAAATGATTGGGAATAGTTTGTTTAGTGTGTTGAGTTGTTGCTTGTGTAAGTTATTAAAGTTGATGAAAATAAATTTAATGCTTTGGTGATATGAGAAAATATTTGTCTTGGAAGAATGAATTGAATCTTCTTGAATCTAGCTAACTCAATATAGGTATAGTTATTTTGTTAGAATTCGTGACTCTAACAAATGACAAAAGAATAAGGAAATCCAAGATGAAGGTAAATTCAAGAGGAAAAAAAATGTTAAACATGGTGATGAGATTTATTTTCGCATTTATAAAGAAATTTTCAAAGAGATAAGAAGTTATGTGAATCGAATAAGCATATTCCATCCACAGCAACAAAGCTAATAGATGAAGAAGAGTCGTCATGGAGCAAGCAAATAGTCTACAAGAAATAAAATTGAGGCTTCCAAGGAGAAGAAGTTGCAAGAATCGTTATTTCCTCCTCTATTGTTGAAGAGAAAGAATCGTTGACACTGAGCCATTTTATGGACAACGTTTCCGCATTATTGAGTAGTAAAAAATGCATGAAGAAAATCGCAAAGAAGAAAGATGGGCAGAGACATGCAACAAAATATAACTAAATTTTTGGTTTTTTCATTCATCAACAAATACATAAGAAATGAATTGTTGTAATTTGAGGGGTGCATGTTCATTTGTACCCGACAACCCAGTAGCCACTCCAATAAGTTTTTTGGTTTAAGTTTTTTGGTCCCATTTGTAAGAAGTTGTGAGTTTTGCTATAGGAAAATTGTGTTCCCCATGTTCAGTAAGCCCTGATTGAATCAGGCATACATAGGTCAATATGTGATCATGTAGCATGTATCTTTGGTTTCAAGCAGCATGAAGCGTTGGCCATGATACAACACAACTATCCCTGGTTTCGAGCAGCTTGAGGCGCTGGCCATAAGGAATGTGGTATTAAGTCCACTTTGGTAAAGGAATGTGATATCAAGTCCACTTTGGTAGATACAAGGGTGTCTACTTGTATGCTAACTTGATGATTGTATCGGAGAATTTGAATCTTCGATTCATAGGGGAGATGTGAGATATTAATCTTAGAGTTAGGACCAAGTTTTGTTTAAGGGGGAGTGTGAAGTCTGTTGCATTGGAATGCATTGGTAGCTGGTGATAGTGATAGTTTTTCCCAGATGTAATTAAAGGGGAGTGTTAAGGAAAATACCTTATTACATCCTTAACTAGTTAGTTAGTTAGTTAGTTAGTTTACTGTTATAGGAATTGGTAACTCTGTAACGTCTTGTAACCATATTGTATAACTATACATGTTCATATTACTAAAATACACATCAATAGTGTAGCGTGTTGCATCAATTCTATCTCAGCTTAATCTTTTCAAACATTACTCGTCAATTTCTCCTATCTTGCATGAATGTAGGAGTATTATAAAACAACGTGCTCTTGAAATGTCTACCATTCATGCAAATTGGCCATGAAGTCAAGCCCATACCATGAGACAAGCCTTTCATGGAATCATTAGGTGATACGTGGGAAAAAAAAAACATACTATTAAACTAATATATAATAATATAAACTAAGATGGATCTATTTTAATCCGAATCTTTCGAGCACCCATAGATCTGTACTTGGAATTTTATGTTAATCGTTCTGAATGGTTAATAAATCCGTGCTCATATAATCAAATTCCATTTTCATGATTTGTTACTGTTCAATGCTTGAGCTTGAAGGGGGGCACTGAAAATTGTAACTAATGATTCCATTCAATATTTGATGGTTGATTCGCAGTACCTCTGTATTGCTTTATTAAAAAAAAATGCGCTGAAGAAAATGTGTTTGAATTGAACGAAAACCATTATGTTTTGATGGATTAATCACGTGTTCAGGAAGCAAGTGAATTGAATGAAGCCTCCCGCCTGATGCTTGAAACAATACATCGTCACATATCTGTTTGTGCGCACGTGCTTTTTTAGCATTAAATTACTACGTCATATTATATCACCATCTTTTAATCACGTTTTAATCGTTGATTCCATGACGACGGCAATGTATGCGTCAACGAAGCAGGATTAGCTCTAACTATAATATATATTTTATATTATATTATATGATTTAAAATATATAATAATATCCTGGAATGTCCCTCGACCACCATCCGCCGCCGCCGCCGCCGCCTCAGACAGCTTACCAGCCGATTCCATCTACCAGCAGCAGCCGCCGCCTCAGCCAGGCTGCCAGAGGAATTTGAAGTTAACGGTCTCAATCACCGTCAACTTCAAATNTATATTATATGATTTAAAATATATAATAATATCCTGGAATGTCCCTCGACCACCATCCGCCGCCGCCGCCGCCGCCTCAGACAGCTTACCAGCCGATTCCATCTACCAGCAGCAGCCGCCGCCTCAGCCAGGCTGCCAGAGGAATTTGAAGTTGACGGTGATTGAGACCGTTGAAGGGGCCAGAGTGGACACCAATCCAATGTCTTCGAATTCTTATGGCGATAATCCATGCATTACTGAATATCTCTCACGTTATTATGATTATTATTTTAAATTTATTATCTTCATAAAATATATTAAAATTTAAATCTATTAATTTCATAATTATGAATTATTATTTTTACTTTAAATTAGTATTTTCATAAAATATATCAATCTTGTTATTTTCATAATTAAGAAATTTTCATATCTGTTATTTAATTACATCAATAACACAGTTTTTAATTTTGCACTAGAATTCATTGTATTATAAACCAACATAACCACATATAACCACATTATTTATTTTTTGCATTAGAATTCATTTTATAATAACATACTTGAGTGGGTTTAATGGTTAAGAACATGTGTTTTCTCTTAAGAGGTCATAAGTTCAAATATAAGGGTCTCATACAACAATTAGGTGGAACTTCTCTGTTGTTTCCCTAAATTATTTTTGGTTTCTTCAATCGGTTGAGCAATTGGACATGTGAGTCACTTTTTACTTTGATTCAATTTCAATTTAAAATATATTTATAATCTATTAACTTAAAGAGATTGAAATATATCACAAAGATAGGTTGATCCGTATCAAAGTAAGTTGTGTGAATTAAGGAAGGAAGTTCAAAAGGTAAAAGAAGTTAGGAAAGAAGGAAAATGGGTAATAGTTAGAAATCCAAAAGCTATTGTTAAGGATAGAGACCAAGAGGATAATAATAAATAGGAATTTGGGACACTCGTGGTTTTCCATGGCACAAAGGTCCTATGATAAGTTGGATCCCAAGTGATATTGATATTATCTGTCTAGTTGAAACTTGGGAGCATGAGGGGTCTAAGGTCCCTAACATAGAAGGATTTGTCTTATGGTCTGCATGGAACAAAAAACCTCATAGGATATGAGGCATATCTTGTTACATTAGAAAGAGCATTTCTCCTCACATTCAACTTCATAAGATTGACCCTCTCAATCAGTACATTTAGATAGAAATTTCAAACACCAATGCTAAGAAGATGTATATAACAATTTTCTATTTTGCACCTATTAATTCTATTTTTTATAAGAAAAACAATCTAGATAACAATTGTCCCTTTAATAATTTAGAACAATATATTTATAGTTTGAAAAATGAAGGTAACATCCTCCTACTAAGAGACTTTAATGTTAGGATTGCAACTAAACAAGATACTCTTTTAAGTAATGACTCCAACCATAATCCTCTATGGCTAGATGAGGACCTTGTTTTATCTAATAGCTACAAAAGAAGCTCTGAAGACCTAATTGAGAATTTGTTTGGTAATGAGTCGGTCAAGCTCTGCACCTCTTAAGACCTAATGATTTGCAATGGAGAAATGAAGTGGCCAAACTCCAACTAGATGACTTGTATTCATGGGCTAGGTAGTAGTGTTGTAGATTATGTGATTTTTGATATCCCCATTTCCAACCAAATAGAAACTTTTGACCTTTTAAATGACCATGAGCCCGACTCTCATCATAAACCTTTAACCATAACTCTAAACTTTTCCATGCATAGGAGCGCCATTGAAGAGAATTATGATAATAAAAGGAATTTGTTCTTTGACAAAAGTAAAGTCGACATTTTCTTAAAGGATTTAAATAATAAATTAAATCTCCTAACTTATATGGACAACATTGAAGAACTCTATCATAATTTTACAACTACCCTTTCCACTTCTATTAACAAGCTCTCTTTCGAGGTGTCCTATAAAAAGAATAATAGAACAACCAACCCTTGGTATGATGAAGAATGTAAAATTGTTAGGAAATCCATTAGGGATGCTTCTAATGAGTCCTTAAAACTCGATAAGATCAATACATACAAAGCCCTAATTAAAAGTAAAAATATACTATATCAATAAAAGACAAGATCAACTTTCATAACTATATAAGCTGGATCCTAAGAAGTTTTGGAGCCAAATTCTAAAACGCAATACTAAAGAAAATAATAGGATTCCCTTAAGGGACTGGAATTCCTACCTTAAAAGTCTTTATGAGTTCCCTAATTCCACGGACACCATTCCTATTGTTCCTACAAAGGAAGAAGTTTTTTCTTTAGGTGACATAGAGTTCAGGGTTAAGCGGCTTGCAAATGGGAAAGCTAAGGACATTGAAGGCTACCAAGCTGGAATTTTTAAAATCGGAGGGTCAATCCTTATCCCTCACATACACAAGCTCTTCAATTTAGCAGTCAAGCAGGGCTTCCCTAAACCTTAGACACAAAGCCTCATTGTTCCTATTTTTAAAAATGGGGATAGAAACATTCCCTCTAATTATAGGACCATTATGATTAGCCTGATTTTAGCCAAACTTTATGGAATTATTTTGGAAAAGAAGATTAGCCTTTGGCTAAAAATTCACAGTAAAATATCTAAGGGTTAGGTCGGGTTTAGGAGATATCATTCAACTGTGGACCATCTTGTTACCTTTAGAATCATTGCAGAGGAGTTCTACAATACTAAAACCAATATTTTTTGTTGTTTTGTTGACTTTAGAAAAGCTTTTGACATGGTTCCTAGGAAAAACCTATAGAATAGGTTGGAAGAGATAAAAGTGCCTCTTGAGTTGAGGGATTCTACAATAAGGACGTATGAGAATGTTATTGTCAAGTTTGAAAACACTGAGGGCTGGTCAAAATAGAATAACTGTAATATCAGAGTCAAACAAGGTTGTCCCTTGTCCCCTACCCTCTTTGGCATATACATTGATAAGTTAGAAGATTTCTTGGAAAAAACATGTTGTGTCGCCCCTACTCTCATTGGTATAGTCATCAATCTTCTTCTTTATGTTGATGATATCGTTCTTATGGAAATGAGTCCCCATGATCTTGAAAACCAACAAAGAATTCTCAAGGAATTTTGCTCCAATATGGGTATGACTGTTAATACTAATAAGACTAAGGTCATGATTATTAAATCCAACAAGATCCATTATGATACCTTCGTATATGAAAAAAAACAACTTGGAGGAAGTGAATTCATACAAATATCTTGGAATTGATATTCGCCACAATATCAATTGGAATTATAGCATTGAGAAAAGGATTATTGGGGGATGGAAAGCTTATTATGGGCTTGAAAACAATTGTAAATCAACTGATCTTTGGAGATGGGATAAGAAGAAACTCCTTTTTGAGACTCTTGTTACACCTATTATTCTTTATGGATGTGAAGTATCGGGCAGTAGTATCTCTCGTGAATCCTAGAGAAAGATAGAGCAAATAAAAAAGAATTTTATAACCTATAGTATCAAAATTAAAGGAAATACGCCCTATCCCATCCTCCTCTTAGAAACAAGCCTCTCCCCCATTGAGAGCATGGCTATGACTAGATACCTAATGTATACAAACAAGTTAAACAACATGGAAGACAAGAGGCTTCCTAAAATTGCTTCAAAATCGAGTCATAACTACCATCGACTCAAGCAAGGATGGCATAAAGATGCACGGTCTTGGCTAAACTATTGGGGAATCATGGAAGACACCATTTTGCAGAATAAAAATACTATTAAAAAAAATTTCAAATCAAAATTTAAGGAGAAAATGTGGTGTGATAAAGAGTGTGAAAATGTGGTGTGTTATTTCGCATCCATCCACTGGTGGTTTCCTTCCTTTCTCATAGTGGTTGTCATAAAAGGCATCTTACATGGAGTGTCGATGATCTCTTTAGTTTTCAGTCGTATAACTTATGGTAAGGCTCTTTTCCTATTTGAGGGGTAGGGTTTTTGTACTAATATTCAAGTGTTGTATGTATGGCAGGGTGAAATCCTCAATGTCTTTGAAGGATACATCACTAATGTATTTTTCTCTGTGAGGGTAGGGTTTTTGTACTAATATGCAAGTGTTGTATGTATGGGAGGGTGAAATCCCTGGTGGCTTTGAAGGGTACGTTAGTGATCATCTATTTGGAGATAGATGACGTTGATGTGGCCTTCAAGAGAATGGTGGATGTCATAGCAACTGTTACTGGAGATTTTTTAGCGACCCTAGGGTTAGGGCTACAGAAAGGTGAAGGATCCCTATGGCTTTGTGTGGAGTATCACTATTCCAATTAAGGAATATTTCATTGTTGAGGACCAGGCACAAGCTTAGGCTCATGATTAGTTCTGTGGTTTTTTTGTGTCTAGCTTGTTTTCTTTAACGCTCGTAGAGCTTGTAATTTGAAGTTGGAATCCAAGAATGGAAAAAGATTATAGGGTTTAAATTTTGTAGGAATTTGGTGACTCTTTCAGTTCGAGGGAGGGTTTGTACATATACCTTCTGAGATAATCAACAATCATCCTTTTAAACAAATTGATAATAGTTATTGTTTGAAACATGTAATATTTCATAACTTATTTGAAATTCAAGTTCTTTATCCTTCTGCCAGCTTTGAATCTATTTAACAATTTTGATGTAATGCTTCTAATGTGAATAAACAATAATTGATTTTTAGTGATTGTAAATGCTTCTTTTAATCACAAGTAATGGAAGTTTATTCTTGGCTTTGTATCATTGATCTATCATCACAACACTCTTTGTTTTTGGATGATAGAAATGGTTCCACTGACACGTTTGGAAATATAAATATGGATATATTTCTGGGCTACTTGGATATATTTCTGGGCTACTTATTTCAACCTTGAGCGGTTACTTGTGGTCCGGTGACCCATGGTTGCTCGATGTAATTGTTCACATTGTTGAGTAGGTTATATTTTTAGTATTTACTTATCAAAGTAGGTTTGATCTCACGTTGGTGAGTACAGGGCGTGTTTTATTTTAGTAAGGTAAATTGAAACCTTTTCTCTCCAATACATCATGGATACTTCGATTTTTTTTCACTTTTTGATGTTCACAAGAAGGCATGATACATCAAGTTTCCTCAAACTCTTCATTGTAATGATTGTGATGTTAATCAACTCTTTCCTATGATGAATGTAATATTATATCAAGATTATAATATTATCTAATTTAAAATCTCCAAATGTTAGGGGCATTAAAAAGCTATTACAAATTATTTAGACCTTGAGCATAAGATGCCATTAAAACCATCTATCATCCAACATTGCCATACTTATAAATAATTCAAATTAAAGTCAAGATGAGTGCAAGGTCGCTATAGATAACAATTCAAAAGAAAGGCCTCTTATGCATTATCCTAAGCCAATGATTGTAAAACGCTTCATAGACCCAAGTCTATATGTAATTATGTGCTCATGTACAACATGTGTACAAATTGATGAGCATATTTCTTCTCACTACAATAGTAAGGGAATTGAATACCCTCTCCATATTCCTATCACCAATTGGAGAGTTTAAACCATTAATTTTTACTCTTAACTCATACATTCAACATGTCCACCCTCGCATCATTTGTTTATGTCTGGCCGACAATTATTGAAAATGGGATAGTATGCCCTATGTTACTCTAAGATTATCCTAAGACTATGATTGATAAGGCATTCTTATTAACTCTAGATGATTAATTAGCTCCTTGCATTCTTAGTTTGTAAT
>JASDQU010102575.1:269286-298501 GCA_032191745.1 Picea mariana
AGGAATTCAAGAGGTATTTCGAGAGGAAATACCTGACTAAAAGATACTATGACAAAAAGATGAAGGAGCTCTTCGAACTCAAGCTGGGCAACATGACCATTGATGAATACGAACAAAGGTTTTTAGAATTACCGAAGTATGTTCCATTCATCAAAGATGAGGTTGTCAAGATTCAGAGGTATCTGAGTGGAATTCCATCTCCCATTGGTGAGAAGATTCAATATGATGATCCTAAGACTATGGAAGAAACAATAAGAAGAGAGAAATGATTATATGAACAACAAAGAGAAAAGCTTACCTTTCAGAAGGCTTGCGATCACCAGAAGAAGTTTAAGAAAGAATAGAGGTAGAAGGGAAACAAACCTTCCTTTTTCAAAAATAGTCCTCAAGGACATCCATTGTTTAGAGAGCTGATAATGGTTGAAGTGGGAGAACAAAGACGGAGACAGACGCCCATTCAGTGTTGGGGTTGTAAAGAGAACCACAAGTATAGAGATTGTCCCCATAAAAATGGCAAAGCAAGAGTTGTCCATAATGTTCAACAAGTTAAAACAATGGAGGACATGGGCAGTAGAATGCCAAGGATCTATGCGGCCCTGGACAACAAGAAAGATGAATTTCAGTCGCACATGATTGAAGTGGAAGGTATGATTAACAACCAACCATTTATTATTTTAATTGATTTAGGGGCTAGCCATAGTTATGTAGATCCAAGGGTGGTGGAAAGTTTTCATTTACCAAGAACAAAACATGAAAAGTCTTGGTTAGTGCAGTTGGCTACAGGAACCAAGAGGAAAGTCACTGAGTTGGTTAAGTCCTGTCCGGTGCACATGAAGGGAATTAACATGAAGACTGAATTGAATATTTTGCCTTTAGGTTCTTATGACTGTTTAATTGGGATGGACTGGTTGGACTAGAACCATGCCCTCCTGAACTATCATAACAAGGAATTTACATGCCTAGATGAGGAGGGGAATCGAAAAACAGTCCAAGGAATTCCTATAGCTGTTACTGTTAGAGAAATGTCAGCAATGCAGCTGAAGAAGTGCTACAGAAAAGGTTGTCAATTGTTTGCAGCCCGTGTGGAGGAAGCATCCAGAGATGAAGTCTCAAATATTGGAGACCATGTGGTACTAACAGAGTTTCAAGATGTATTTCAGGAGGCACCCAAACTACTTCTGAAGAGAGATATCAATTTCTCTATAAATTTGATGCCTGGAGTAGCTCCAGTGTCGAAAGCTCCTTATAGAATGAGTACACCAGAGCTGAAAGAGTTGCAATTGCAGCTTGAAGAGATTCTAAAGAAGGGGTACATTCGCCCAAGCATGTCACCTTGGGGTGCCCCGGTCCTGTTCGTGAAGAAGAAGGACAGAACGTTGAGGCTGTGCATTGATTTCAGACAGTTGAACAAAGTAACTGTCAAGAACAAGTATCCTCTGCTGAGGATCGATGATCTTTTCGATCAGTTGAAAGGTGCAAAAATATTTTCGAAGATAGATCTCAGATTAGGATATCACCAGGTAAGAATAAAGGATGAAGACATCGGCAAGGCCGCCTTTAGAACAAGGTATGGTCATTACGAGTTCACAGTGGTACCGTTTGGGCTGTCGAACGCACTTGTTGTTTTTATGTGCTTGATGAATGGTGTATTCAGGGCTATCTAGGCAAGTTTGTCATAGTCTTCCTGGATGACATTTTGGTGTATTCCAAGTCAGAGGAAGAGCATGAACAACACCTGAGGATGGTGTTGCAAGTGTTGAGATAACACCAGCTGTATGCCAAGTTGAGCAAATGCTCGGTTTATCAAAGGCAGATCCATTACTTGGGGCACATTATTTCAAAAGAAGGGATCGCCATGGATCCTGAGAAGGTTGAGGCCATTAGAGAATGGTAAACACCAAGGAATGTGGTGGAAGTTAGATCCTTTATGGGTCTAGCGGGCTATTACAGAAGGTTTATCGCAGGGTTCTCAAAGATAGCTCACCCTATCACTTCCTTGCAAAGGAAGGAGAAAAAGTTTCAGTGGATTGAAGAGTGTGAGAAAAGTTTCCAACGATTGAAGCAACTGTTAACCAATGCTCTAATATTGAGAATTGTAGATCCAAATGTGGATTTCATGGTGTGCACAGAGGCATGTAAATAAGGGTTGGGAGGATTTCTCAGTCAAAATGGATTTGTAATTTGTTATGAGTCCAGGAAGCTGAAAGAGCACGAAAAGAATTATGCCACTCACAATTTGGAGTTGGGAGCAATCGTTTATGCTCTGAGGAAATGGAGACATTACCTCATGGGAAGGAGGTTTGAACTCAGAACAAACCATAACGGTCTAAAATATTTGTTTGATCAACCAACCTTAAATGCTAGACAAAGTAGGTGGTTGGAATTTCTGTGTGAGTACGACTTTGAGATCAAGCATATCAAAGGAAAGGAGAATAAAATGGTTGATGCACTCAGCAGGAGGGTGCATGAATTACATGCTACAGCCTTTAGCATGTATCAGACTAATATTAAAAGTAGAATTCTGGAGGCTACAAACATAGATCTGCAGTACAAAGAATTGGTAGCCAAGCTACAACAGGGTAAGATGCCACAGAAGATGGAAGTTTATAAATTGGAAACAGATGGAATACTGTTGTACAAGAACAAAATTTTTGTACCCAATGTCCAATGCTTGAAACAGATGATTTTGCAGGAGATGCATAATGTGCCTTATGCAGGGAACCCTGGATATCAGAAAATAGTAGCAGCGGTCAAGAGCCATTAATTTTGGCCAAGTATGAAGAGAGAGATCATTGAATACATCGATAGATGTATGGAGTGCCAGAAAGTTAAAGGTGAGCATAGGCACCCAGCAGGGTTGCTGCAACCTTTACCCATTCCTGAGTGGAAGTGAGAATTAGTAATGATGGATTTTATTACGGGATTTCCCAGAACAACCAAGTTGCATGATTCGATCATGGTAGTGGTGGACAAGCTTACAAAATCTGCCCATTTTATTCCACTAAAAACTACTCATAAGGTAGTAAATGTTGCTGATATTTTCATAAAGGAAGTGGCACGATTGTACAGAATTCCTAAAACGATTGTGTTTGACAGAGACCCAAAATTCACCTCAAATTTCTAGAAAGGATTGTTCAAAGGATTCAGAACGAATCTGAACTTTAGTACAACTTATCATCTTGAGTCTGATGAACAGATAGAGAGGGTGAACAGAGTAATAGAAGACATACTGAGAATGTATGTGATGGACAAACCATCAATATGGGAAGACTACCTGCACTTGGTAGAATTCACCTACAACAATGGGTATCAAGCATCGTTGAAGATGAGCCCATTTAAAGCAATTTATGGAAGAAAGTGCAATACTCTAGTGAGCTGGGATAATCCAGCTGATAGAGCAGTAGTTGGGCCAGAGTTGCTCAAGGAGATGGAGGACCAAATGATAAAAATTAAGCAGAATTTGAAAGTTGCCTAGGACAGGAAGAAAAGTTATGCTTATAAGAACAGAACCCACAGAGAGTTCAAAGTGGGTGATCATGTTTTCCTGAAAGTGAAAGCTAACAGGAGTTCCCTGAAGATGGGAAGTTGCACCAAGTTAGCAGCCAGATTTTGTGGGCCATTTAAAATCCTGGAAAGGATTGGGCCAGTTGCATATATGCTTGCATTACCTGCATCTATGACTGTACATAATGTTTTTCATGTTTCATTGCTTAAGAAATATATACCAGATGCTAATCATGTTATCAATTGGAATGTGATTCAGGTGGAACAAGAAGGTGTCTTGCAAGTGCATCCTGTGCACATATTGGACAGGAAAAACAAACAGCTCTGAAATCGAGCTATAGGGCTTGTAAAGTTCCAGTTGACTTGGTATGGTCCCGAGGACGCGACATGGGAGCATGAAGATGTTATGCGGGCAGAGTACCCGCATCTTTTTGAAATTTTTGAAAACAAAAAAAACTTGTAGATGCAGTGTAAAGTTGCACTGAGGACAGTGCAAAAATAAGGGGAGGGGAATGTAATGTCCCCAAGACCGAGCCCTGTTGTAAATCATGTTTATGAAGTGTAAATCTTGCATTATGAATTGTAATTATGTTTTATAGGTTGGTGGGCTTATGTGTTATTAGGGTGGAAAGCCTAAGTGTTAAGGTCGGGAGCCTGCTTTTGTATATGTAATCATGTAGAACATTAATAAAAATATAAACACCACTGCGTGCAGACCGACCACGATGAATGAGTGATGGGGGACTAAGCTTCCACAGATTGGGTAAGGGATTGGGGGTTGGAAGGTGGGAAAGAGAGGCTAAGTGTTAAGCCTAGGGGCTTAAGTCCTTGGGAATAATATTTTAATATTATTCCAAAATCCATGTGAAATATATGTTTTGTCCTAACTTCTTTGGAAGGACAAGTGACTTCCAAATGGTAAGGAACGAGCTTCATGGGTGGCAAGTGTCAACCCAAGCGCATGTAGTTAAAACTGTTGAGTTGAGCCATGATGGGGGTTCCTCTTCCATTCTTTGGTCAACTGTCTGAACCAAGAATCCCGTATGACCTATACAAGAATACCCTCACACAACTCGGGGAAAACCAAAAAAACAAAAGTCCTTTGTGGATTTCTAGAGGAGCCGGTACACCCCCTGTCAAAACTGTCGAGTCTATGTTCGACCTCCCATTCTCCATCCTCCATCTAAACTTGTGGGTGTCAAGGATCGACCTCTGTTTCAGTGCTTGTTCTAGGGAATCCTTACCTTAATCATTAAGTCTCCGCGTGGGATCTCTGTACACCCTCACACATCCCCGAAACCTGAGCCATGATTCAGTCCTGTATTGTTGGTTGGGGAAAACTGAATGCCCCATAATTTCTAAGCCTTGTTATGCTATAGCACTTGTCTGTCACCAGTTTTTGGGAAGCCCGTGTCTGTGTTTCTAGTGGACTGTTGTGGTCGCACAGTGCTTGACTGCGTGTGGCTTGTGGACCATTGTATGTTCATGTGGAGCCTCGTGGTTGCCCGACTGTGTTTCAAATTGAGTTGAAGGAAATAGGTTGTCTAGCTTGTGTGTATCACTCTCTCCAGGTGAGGAAGGTGGTTGTGGTTGAAGAGACATTCTGTCAAGCCTGTGAGCAACTTCCTCCAGGTGAGAGAGTCTACTAGGAAGTGGTTTTCTCCGAGAGAGAGTCCAGCATCATCTTCAGAGCTCTGAGAATTCCTGATCCGACCTGTTGTCGAGGCCCAGATAGGGAGGTGAAGCATTGATGGATTGTGCTTATGAAGGTGTATACTCCTGGGTGGAACATGCATGTGGGGAATGAGAGTCTGTTAGTAGTGGGAATAAGAAGGCATCATGGGAAGAATCCTTTTGGTTATTTTGTGTAGTTTTCCTTATAACCTCAGCCTAGACTAGGATTCGTTGCCTTGGGTGGAGCTTAGTCCTAGCTCAGCGGTGACCTACTATTGAGAGTGATGAGCAACATGGTCTAAGGCTGGGAGGTTCGTGTAAGGCCTGCACATAGTTGATGGAATTACCACAGTTTCAAAGATAAGTATCAGCTTATGCTTAATATTATGTTTTGCATGCATGTGATGCTTATATGTATCATGTATTCTGTTGTGCATATGAATTACTGTTAATGCCCGAGATTATTTATGTTAGCAGTAATCTTGTGTTTACCCTGAGTTAAATGTGTTTAATTTGATTTAAATGCATGTTATTAATTAAGTATGAGAATGATGTTGTTCTGCACATTAGCATTTTTCCCGGCCAGTGGGATTAAGGCTGGAGGAGCGTTACAATATCTCTCATTTTCCCATGGTTGTTGTGCCTCTGAAGCCTATATATTAAGGGCTTTCCAAGGTGAAAAGGGGGAAGGATTGGAGAATATCAAACCTTTGATCTCGAAGGAAGATTTCAAGTATCAAACCTATGATCTTGGTAGATTTATGCAAGGGCTGAATGAAGATATCTTGGAGAGGTTGCATCATCATCCATGGTTTGTAAGTATTCTCTTTGGGTTCTCATTTGAATATACTTGGCCTATTTCCTTCAAGTATGTGTAAATTTTCATCTACTTGTCTATTTTTCCTTCAATCTTTGTAGATGAATTTGCTTCACCTAACCCACTAGAGTAGGAAATCTTTGTTTCACTTTGCTTCCCATTGTAGGTATCAAGTTGCACCAGGGAGTTTGGAGATCAAGTTTGGATTGGAAGCAATGAGGACAAACTTCGAAACAAGGTGCATCACACCCTTTTTCCCTCTCTCTTTCTAATTGGTTAAACTAAATTCAAAGGGATGTTAGTGTCCATTTGTAGTGTTTTTGTCTTGGTATAGGGGTCTATAATCCAAGGGAGGTTTCATCTGTCCACAGACAAAACATTCTGTAACAGAAATTGACAACTTCACCGGGGAAGGACTTTGACTAGTCTTTCCTTGGATCGTCTGAATCCTTTGCCTACCTTTAGATCTTGTTTGTTGCTTGATTATGATCTACTTCCCTTTTTATCTTCTTCACTGAAGAGATCACGGAGTTATTGATTGAGTTTTCTGAGTTTTTAGCATTTTTTAGCAAGTTTTTGAACTTTTCATAAGGGTGGCACTCCCCTGCAGTTCAGACTAGGGCACCATCTACCTGATTGGAGCTCCCCAAAAGCCTATTAGAGGATTCCATTAGTTGACTAGAGCCCCCAAAGCCTCCTTCAGAGTGTTATTCCCATAAATGGCGCTCTGTTTGCTTGAGAACAAGGGTTTCATTCCCCTGTTTTGGCCTTTTCCCCCTTTCTGCTTGCTCTTTCTCAGTCTAATCTTGAGGGGATTTTTTCAAAGAGACTCCTTGACTATCTTTGACTTTTTTTTCTGGAGGATTTGACAGTTATCACTCATTTATGTTTCTCCTTTGTGTTTGAAAAATTTATCCTAGTTGTGATCCCCTAGGGTTAATAATATCCCTTGGTTCTTCCTTCCTTTGAGTTTGTCTTATCTTCATCTCATAAAGCTTTCAGATTGCTTGGCTGTGTAGGATTGTTCATCAACTAGGGTTTGAAAAGATTGCTTGGCATTGATCCTTCTTGTATTTATTTGAAACATCTATCTTTTCTAGATGATTAGGACTCTTATGCTTACAACAACCCAACTTGATTTTTGTTTCTTGTTGCTCATTGTTTGAGGATTTTTCATGAGTGTTTGTCTTCTTTCTATTTTGCATCTTTGAGTTCTTGATTGAACAGGTTATCCCCTACTTGTTGTCTTTCAGTTCTCATCACTTCAAGTGTGTTTTATTTGATTTTTTTTTTGCCTCATAGTTCTCTGTATCAAACATAGATCTAATTCATATGAAAGTTAATAAGCGAAAATTTTGCATATCTCCTTGCATACATAATCAAACGAAGAAATTTTGCATTCATTAGGAAATTTGTTTTGGTTTATGTTTGGAAAAAGAACTAGTTTTTCATATGCATTTCGGTTTTCAAAAACATTTTCTTGGTATTTTGGCATCATATTGATCTCAGAAATTGAAAGTTGCATTGTTTTGAGTGTTTGATTGTGATTAAGAAGAATATAATTCTTCTCCTTCCCATACATAGAATTCATCCAAAGAAAGCACTGCATATCATTCTTGTGAATTTTATTGGAGTCGAGTCTCTTACACATCATCATTTTCATCTCCATGAACCCTTTGAGTTAAAATCCATTAAAATCAACCACACACCAATAAAATCAGCTAGAACAATTTTTTGGTTTTAGCACACTAACAATAACATAGGATTAGGGTCTTTGGACTAGGTGGAGTAAATTGTCCAAGACTATTAAACAGACTGTAGAGAACTAAAGAGTGTATAAATACAACTTTAGTATAAGCATAGTCGGGAACCCCCTCTCACACAGGGGCTAAACATGAGGTTGTGTGTGGGAGAGCAGCGGAGATTACCCCTCCAAAGCTTAACCAATCGTAGTGGACAGATCATATATTGGGGGTTGTTCTTGAGAAACCACTGGTTTCATTTGGTCTCGAGGCTTTGTAAACTTTGAATCTGTGCAGGGTCCTCTAGAGTCCTACTGGTCCACTTTCCTTCATTTGTCTTGAAGAGATTCATACTTTGATATCCTTCCCATACGTTTGGTCCTTGTTGTCGACCGTACCCACCCGAAGGTTGACTGCGAGTTGGTAACCTTAGTGGCCTTTCCTAGGTACCTACAAAGGTGACTATGGGGGGATTCCCATGGTACCTGGGGCATATGTCGTATCACACTCTAAGTATCTTGGAGGGTGATCCCATGAAAGAAAGGGTTGCTTGCACCAAGAAGGGTTGTTATGTGGAGGTTAGGGTAATTGCTTCTCGCTTCTTCATTGGTGGCTTGATATCTCATCTTCGAAAGATCCTTTAGCCTATTGTTTCTTGGTTGATTGGTTTTAGTTTTCATAGGGGTGTTTTTATTTTACTATCGTAGTCAGACTTAGGATCTAAGATTTCACAGTATGTAACCTGACACTCAAGAACCTCAACACAGTCTTTCTTATGAAGAAGTGATCACGGATCACACTTCTGAAACCGGGAGCATCGCTCCTGGAAGTGGCCAACACGTTGAAGAATCGATAACAATGTTCATAGAAAGTATTGCATCTTATGTGAATCCTCTTCTTAATGATCCACTCATCCTACCACTCATTGATCCACCATCTACAAGATAGTCTTATGCCTATTCTCCTTACTATTTACTACCTAGTTCAACCTCTAGACAATCTTTTGGTGCAAACCCGTCATCTTTTGTTTTCCTGAAGGACTTGGGAATTCATATTTTTCCACAACTCATGTAGTTGATACCATTGGTGCTTCATCTTTACCAAAAATATCATTGACCTAGGTAACCCTGACTCAACCACTTGCACATTCATCTCCCTTCATACATGAGTAAGGTAATATTCTTGCTTCATTATTCCCTCACATGCACATACCAAGTGCCTTACTTGGTCATTCCATCGATCAAATGGTCTGAAATCAAATCATTCACACAACCATGGTTGCACAAGCTACTCAACCTCCATCGCATACATCGCAAATTAACACACCCTACATTGGAGTTCAATAGTCAATGGGAGGCCAAACTTCAGCTGGGGGGAAACCTTTAGTTGTAGGGATACTTTATACTGGGGGGAAACCTACATGGTTGCTACATCAATAATATTGGGGGAAAATCGCTCCTGCAATTCCTTCTATCCCTACTACCACTGGCCTATATCTAGGACATCCATATCCAAGAGTTGTGAATCCTTTGTGGGCTCAACCCAATCCAGCGGGCGTTCCTTTGCAAGGAAATTTTCCCTATCAATTTGTAAACCCCACAATTCTGATGCAACAGTCCCTTCAATCACAATATAGAGGAGGTCCATCAGAGAAACCACATCACATCGGGTGACCCTCAGGTCAATTTCAGTGTGTAGGAGGTCCATCCGCTCCATCACAGTACATGGGTGTACAAACAGAACAACCACCTTACATGGGAGGACCATCTAGATTTTCCATATCGCCATAACCTGGATATGTTCCTAATGGTTTTCCCATGTAATATGGTTATCACCAGTATCAATAGCCTAACCAACAACTACCGTTCTTGGCTATGTTAGATCTACCAGATCTATTGCATTTAACAAATGATCCCATCCTGCATGCCTCGTTCTGGACCACCATCCCTGCCAAATTACCATCCGACATCCCAAAATTTGACGAAAAACTTGGGGAATATCCTAACAATAATGTTATGACTTTCCATTTATGGTTTTCTTCCAACTCTTTGATGGAAAATTCCATTCGTCTTAGAATTTTTTAGAGAACACTTACATGTGCGGAAGCAAAATGGTACATTGAACTACCATGTAACTCCTATGTCGACTTTAAATCTCTTTCCATAGATTTCCTAACACATTTTTAGTTGCCTATAAGGTACGATACCAACACAGATATTTTTACCTCACTCCAACAATCCTCTTCCACCCACATATCCAATCATATTCATGAGTGGAGGTGGTAGAGATGGTTGATTAAGGCTTCAATTCTTGACCAACTCCTTATGGATTGGTTTAAAAAGTCACTCTTGTATCCCATTTCCTGCGATGTTTCTATGAGAAACGTGGTTACTGAGGAGCAAGCTATCAACTATGTGCAGTATTTGGACTTGGTTTACCCCCAGTCCGACACACTTTATGACCTGATCCCTAATGCTCCTCATTCGTCGAACCATCCATCAAGACCTGCTACGGGACCTAGTTCCATCCCATACGCCAACATTACTTCTGGTCCTACTCAAACCTCCAAGGTGAATGCAATCAAATCCACTTCATCTCAATAACCAAGAGGTAAGAATAAAAACAAGGGTAAATCCGAGAAACCTTCTAATGAGCAGGATGATCCTAAGTTTGTTGATACTCATTCAACAAGGAAGCCTAAATCTCCTTGTATGATTTATGAGGAAGACCACTACATGAAATATTTCCCTCATCGTGGGGTTGTCGCTAAATATATTAAGGGTACCTACCAACTTCTTCAACAACAACATCTAGTTTCACAAAATCCTACCCCCTGGAAAGGGGGAAACACAGGACATTCCCACCATGGGGATGCTTCCACAAGCGCCTCTGAGGTGTACATGTTTACGATGGTTAATTTCATGACTCAAGAAAATACCTATGAAACTCCTCCAGGTGATTATACTAAAGGGAAGGTTGTCGATCATCCCTCCAATTCCACTCCTCCTCCATCTTCCAATCCTCTTCAGATTGAGAAGTTGATTTCTGACACAACATTGCGCCCGCCCAAGAGAATAATTCGAAAAGTGGTATTTAATCCCAATTCTCATGTTGCCCACAACCACAACATCATTGAATATTTCACACAAGCACCTTGTGCTATGTCAGCCCTCGAAGTTCTACAACACTGTCCAAGTCAATGTTGAACCCTGTTGTTGGCCATTGGAGCCATGGATCCTGAGGAGTCGTACCTGATTACATTTAATCTGGATTATTTTAAGGAGAGAGTCTCCCACCACTTAGCATTCCAAATTCAAGTTTTGGTTGGTGGAAAGAACATCCATCGCACGGTTTTAGATGAGGGAGCCTCTACCTGTGTCATATCTTTTCCTTGTTGGGGATCCCTTGGTTCTCCTACACTAATCCAGTCCCCTACCACCTTGAAAGCATTTGATGGATGTGGTTTCCAATCTAATGGACTCTTTTAATATTTTTCTATGACGTTGAAGGGTAAGACCATTTAGGTCGATATCAAAGTGGTCGATGCACCCCTGGATTATTAATTGTTACTTGTTCATAGTTGGTTCTATGAAATGACTATTATCGCATCTCCGATGTTTCATATCTTATGATTTCCCCATCAAGGAAAGATTATCAGCGTTGACCAACTTGAGTATAGAACTCGAGATCTCAACAATGTTGTAGCAAATAATGTCCCTTTTCTAGGATATAATGGTTTTGAGAGTGTAGGTGTAGGTCTTCATAAGGATTCCTTGCTCATGGGGGTTTTTCCTTTGCCTACTCCTCCCATTGCACAGGTTTCCATGTTAAACATGATTTCAACTCAAGCACGACAATCCATAGAATTATCTAATCCTTTGGTAGTACCCGGTCTTGACGAGTATAGTTCATTGTCTTTGTCAATCTCATTAAAAAATGAAACAGACCCACCTCCATGTGAATCAAGTCTCAATCTGGATCGAATACTCGAACCTTCTTTTCCTCCTCCTAGTGAAAATGTTCCCATTAGTAAATAAACACCTAAACGAGGAAAGACGAATATTCGTCGGAGGAAATGATGTTTGCGGGGTAGGTATCCATCCTCTAGACATCATTTTGGAGAGAAACCACTAGCTTCTATCATGCAAGTTGGGGGAAAACTACCTCTAGAGAGACACACTGCTAGGAGTGATCCTCGTTTGAGGGTCATTCCCATTGTACCATAGTATTTTTTATGGAACGATTTTAGTATTTGTTCTTTCTCATGCTCGTTAATACATGAGAATAGTTTACTGAGTATAATTTTATCTCTTTTTCGAACTCGTAAAATCTATATGAAAAAGGAACTCTATGGAGTCTCCTTTAAGATCTTTTCAGAGTCCTTAAACATGAAAAGATTGTTGAGTGATCTTTCTTCCTTCCACACTCATTAAAAGGTTTGAAAATACATCTTTTGAGTGGTAGTTTATCTCTTTTTCGTCCTCATGAGACTAATTATGAAAAAGGACTAGTCTAGTCAAGCATAATTAGAAGATTTCTCCCCTATATCGTTTTACACTCTTTTTGAGCTTGGGAGACTAAGTTTATGAAAAAGTCATCCATGGAGTCTCCTTTAAGTTATTTTCAAACTCTCTAAACATGAAAACCATCAATTTTACCTTCTTTGTGGTCATAAAACTATGCATCGAAGGACCTATATGAGTCCAATCTCCAAGACCCATCTAGGACCAAACCCCTCCTTCCTCAGTTCGTTAAACATATGTTGAGGGACTCATCTGAAGGATGAGATATACTAAGCATCTGTTACCCTACTCAATCTCGTTAAAAAATAAATAGGTACGCATCTATCTGGATGGGGGGGAATTTGAAGGAAGTGGGTCAAGTTTTTGGAATCCTTTATGGTAGCTATTGTCTCCCTTGAACATGGCATATGTTTGTGTCTTGTCTTACAGTTGGGTAATGTGCTTGTCTTTGAGTCATACCAATTCCATGTGTCAACATAAGTTTTCATTCTAGTTGAAGAGTGATCTTGTTTGTTGTCACATTACGTTCTTGGTACTTGTTGATTCAATTCTTCCAAGTTAGTTGTAGTGCTTTATAATGTTCAAGGGAAGTTTCACTTCAAACCATCCATCTACAGTATTACCAGTTTCCATTTCCTATGTCAGTCCATACTCATTAGATTCACCATCTTACATCACTTTCCTGTGTATGTTTCATGTCGATGATGGGGGATACATCAAGGCTCTCCTTCGACGAGTTTGTTCTTGTCGACTTCAACACATTATCCAAGAATTAGACTTAGAAACCAGTTAGTACCTTGGGACCTGCATGCCTCAATGGAAGGCCTCCTCGCTTCCAAAAATGGGTTTACATCAATGACCCTTGATCGATCGATTCCATGAATGTTCAACCTCATCTCATTTATTCACAGTCGTTGGAATGTACTAGGGTACCTTGGGAGTCATTTACATAATTGGTGATTTCCCTCTCACTTGTTAATGATTTACATCAATGACTGGTAATCAAGTGGTTTCTACCATGTTCGACATCAAATCATCTTTTCACATGGCTAGATTCGTACCACATCAGGATCAGAACGAAGACCCTGGGTTGGTCATTCACTCTGTTATTTTCTTTCTCCAGGTTGCGATGGATATAATTTGAGCATGTAAAGATTTCAGTATAATCACCATGCTGGAAATCTTACTGATATATATATTGTCGCATAGATCCACATTGTATTGATCTATGGCTATGTTTCATCACCTCGTAGCTCCACTATGTATTTTTTGTGGTTGTGATAAGTTCATTTCATAGAGGTATGGATCCACATTGTGCCTTTGGTGGAAATATCCTTAGTAAGTAATCTCATGGATCCACAGTGTATTGGTCGGTGGTCGTGCTTTGAGTAATCTCGCATTCTGAGCATAGGTATGCTTGCCTTAGAAATGGAATATTTATTAATATTGGTTGATGATTGTTTGCAGCTTCTTCCAAGTTATCCCACTCCAACACCCTTACATTGAAGAATTTTTAAAGTGTTTTGGCCATCAATTTCTCTTCTGACTTCACACTTTAGGGGGCATCTATTACACATCAAAATGCCACATTTTCATTTCGCACCCTAAGTGTCTCAAAGTGATGTATGCACCTTGGTAAGCATTGCATTCACTGTCACAAGTGTTGTATGCACCTTCCCAAGTGACACATTCACTTTATGGGGTGTTGAAACCCATTGGAACCATTAAAACAGTTGTTCATGACCCCTAACTCATATGGAAAGAGGAAAACCATCATTTCTAGGTCAAAACACACTTTTTCCTTGGAAAATTCGACCCTTTTTTGAGAATTTATAAAGGGTGGTGCCCCCCTATCCATAGTAGGGGNCCCCCCCCCCCCCCTTCTACCAATATAGGGGAGTAACATTTCTAGGGTGGTGCGCTATCTCTCACTAGGGGGGAGTGCCATTCTTGTTGAGAGAAAGGAGGGATCTCCCCCACCTTAATTTATGGGCCAACTCTTTCAGATTGGGTTAGTTGTGTTCGACCCTCATGCTTGGGATTCATCCTATAATTTGATCCAAGCCTCAAGGAACCATATCCTCAACCATATATCTCATTTTCTCATGGTTGTTGTGCTTCTCAAGCCTCTATATTGAGGGATTTCTAAGGTGAAAAGGGGGAACAATTGGAGATCTCAGAGGAATATTTTGGGTATCAAACCTATGATATTGATATATTTGTGCAAGGGTAGGATGAGGATATCTTGGAGAGGATGCATCATCATCCATGGTTTGTAAGTATTCTCTTTGGGTTCTCATTTGAATATACTTGGCCTATTTCTTTCAAGTATGTGTACTTTTGCATCTACTTGTCTATTGTTCCTTCAATCTTTGTATATGAATTTTCTTTACCTAATCCACTAGAGGAGGAGATATTTTTTTCTCTTTTCTGACCATCGCAGGTATCAAGTTGTGCCAGGGAGTTTGGAGATCAAGCTTGGATTGGAAGCAATGAGGACAAACTTTGAAACTGAATCACACCCTTTCTCCCTCTCTCTTTCTGATTGGTTAAATTAAATTCAAAGGGATGTTAGTGTCCATTTGTAGTGTTTATGTCTTGGTATAGGGTTTTGTAATCCAAGGGAGGTTTCATCTACCCGTAGATGAAATGTTATGTAACACTCACACATCAATTTGGTTTCTAACTACGCTGTTGATATTGTCTTTTTGTAATGTTGTAATGGATAATACTAATATTATCATAGAAATGTTCAAGTAATTAAGATTCATGAGCTTATGGAAAATATAGGGTTTAGGATAAGGTGGAAGAACCTCCATAAAAACAAAACAAGAATTCCAAGGAGGATTTAAAAAAATTGACAACCATCAAATCTCATAACCTAAATTCAATGTGGTGTAGTGTGTAAGGTTTACATTTAAATTTGATCACTAATTTTTTGAAATTTGATGTAGTTGGTGACATAATGTTTTTTTCTATTGTGTTGCAAATATTTTTTAAAATCATGTCAAAGGAAAGTTTTGACATTTCGATTTTGGGTGCATTCCCTTTTCTTTAATTCCTTGGAAGTGGAACTAGGCTAAAATATTAGTTTAACATATCAACAATTTAGCTACTAAACATAACATGTATTTTTTCCACATCTCCCATAAATGGAATTTGTCACTGGGATCCTAAGGTAGCTATGAGGTGCACTGGAAAGAAATTAGTAATGAAATTTGATCCTACCTTCTTTGGGAAACAAATTCTTAAGGTAGCTATGAGGTGCAATGGAAAGGAGGTAGTAACAAACTTTGATCCTATCTTCTTTGGGAAAAAAATTCTTGAGGGAGGAAGAGCGAGCTAGAGTATATGTTTCTCTTATTAACTTCTCTTGTATGTTGCGTAGTGTTAAGTAGACATTTTCTTGCTTCATCAATCTATCTAATGATGAAGTAAAAAGTTTCTTGAGGGAGGAAGAGAGAATCATAGTATGTGTTTCCCTGGTTAAATTCTCTCGTATGTTGTGTAGCACTCTATAGATGTTTTCTTGATTTGTCCATCAATCCAATGATGAAGAAAAATATATCTTATTTAATATAATGCATACTTTTTTTCTTGGAATATAGATCCTTGAGAAACTATAGGAAGTTCGAGACTTGAAAAACTATAGGAAAATTGCCAAGATGTGGAACCACTATGAGTCAGTGGAACAAGTGGGTGGCCACTAGTATCCACTTGGGTCATTCGTTCTCACTTAGGAAGAAATGATACCCATTTCATCAAGATCCTCCATCATATGGAGAAAATTCGGTTGAATCTAACTCTTGATGAGTCACTTTCCCTAGAGAAGATGTTGTCATTTTTCATGACTCGATAGAGTTGAATGTTATACTAGTAGATGCCATTCATATTGGTGTTCATGATCTAGTTGATAGTAACTTTATAAATGTAGTAATGATTGAGTTTTATATGGGACAAGTACTCAAGTACCTTTGAGTTCTCTAAGAGAGGTGGAAAATATGGTCAAAGAAGTTCCACATTAAATACATGGTGCAATATAAGGAAAGGGTGAATACTTTATTGAAAATAATTATCCCCCACAACCTTGGTGATGGTGTAGGGCTCATATAAAAGTGGGTGGATCTTTTAATGGAGTCCCGTGAGGTGCTCTTTCTTCAAATGAAATCATGCCTTATCTCCCACCTGAAACTTGTGTGTAATCCAATGTTGAACATGGCATTGCTTGTACTTGGCATTAGCTTTCTACAAGATATCTTGAACTCATTGTTGGATGTGTTGTATTTTTTCAACAAATTTGTCTTCTCTCTTAGAATCGTTTTGAGCATGGGAGGATTTTTCCTTTGTAGATGAAATGGGTAGAGCTATGTCAATTGGGGCTAATGGTTGGAAACTCAGACACACTTTAAAAAGGTTGTGGCCTATAGATCTATGAAGGGATTTATTGTATCTATGTTGAACATAAATAAAACTCTCATTCATGTGTGTGGATGTTTGGATTTTTACATTCTCAAAATATTCACAATGATCTTGTTAGATGCCTATGTCTATCCATCAGTTTGGGGTTGGTCAATGCCACAATCGAAGGTCATCTAAGTCAACTTGCAACAAGATTTGTGCTACCTTTCTTGTATTTTATGTTGAAATGGAACTATTGAAAGGCCTTGTGATTAATATGGATGATTGTCTCCTTCCTTAGAATGTAATTCTTTTGTTAGTGAAAATCCTACACAATAGAGTACATCTCCTTATCATAGGTGGGGTACTTGCAAACCACATTGGAGAGTGTCTCACTGTAATAGGACATCAAATGTCCATGTTGAATGAGTCCATGAGAGTAAATGGTCCTAACCAAAAATTATAGAATTTAGTATGTTTACCCTTGTCTTCATGACCATAATCCTAGAGCAAGACTCTTTAACCAACTTTGAATGACTCAGCCTTTACCTTATTGGCATGATATTTATTTATGACTCTCTCCCTATTTTTCCAATTATGAGTTGCAAACTCTCACTTCTCTTCCAAGGCCAATAATGCATTAAATATATGAGTTATTGGACTGCTATCCAATTCCTTATTTTGTAAGTCTAATTGATAGGTTGTAATTTCTAACTCGATAAGCATGATTGCCTCTTGTCCATAGACCAAGAAAAATGGTGTCTTAACTGTACTAATTTTGGTCATTGTCCTATCAACCCATAAGGCATGTATCATCTACAAGTGTCATTCAATAGGGTTATCACTAGTAACAAATTTGATAATTTTGATCATATTTTTATGAAGGATTCGGCTAATTCATTTCCCTATGGGTAATCAGGAAAATACGTTGTTAAAATTACATTGTATTGTTGGCAGAGTATTAAAACCTCTCCATATACAGAATCACCATCATTATCATTGATAATTTCAAAGGGAAGATCAAAGTAAGAGAAGATATGCTCCCATAGAATGGAAAAAACCTTCTCTACTTTAGTATTCTTCAATGGGACAACTTTAGGCCACCTAGTGAAATAGTTAATGGTAGTGAGAATAAAAATGTGGGTAGTGAAAGAGGGAAATGGAATGGGACACATAAAGTGAAGTCCCACTTATAGAAAGGAAAAAAAGTTGTCATAGGGTTTAGAGGCATGGCTGAAACTTTATGTTTACCTCCTAACCACTGGAAGTGATTACAAGTCTCAACAAATTTGAAAGATTCGTGGAATGGGGAAAGCCTATAAAAAACATAGTGCATAATTTTGTGTGTAGTGGCCTTAGAAAGGAAATGCCCACTAGTGTGTAATTGAAAATGGGTGTCATTGTGAATCTGCCAAATAATATATTTTTCTGGGGATTTCCTAACACACTAGAGTATCATGCCATCAAGATGCCTATGGAACAAAACATTGTTCAATAGGACATACTTATTACTTTATATCCCTAACCTTCTCTTTTTGTTGGCCTACAATTAGGAAGGACATTGTTGATTCTATGGTTAAAATATAATTTCCATATACTAATGATCAACATTTACATCATAATCTATATCAACACTTTCAAGATCAAAAGTAACAAGCACTGAATCTGCTTCTTCTTGGTTGCTATAATATCCATCATGAGAATTTTCATTCAACAAAATAACTAAGTCTTTACCTTTAACAACCTTAGATACCATGATTTCAAGGTCAAATTCATATATTTTAGCAATCCAATTTGCTAATTTTCCCTATAGAAATGTTTGGAATAGTAGGTACTTAACAATGGGCAGAAGGACCTTGACAATTGTGTGTTTTCCAAGCACATAATGTCTAAAGTTTACAATTAAATGACAAGGGCCAAGGAATTTTTCTTGATTAAATGATAGTTAACTTCATTTTTAGTGAAACTTTGATTCATGAAAGCTACAAGTCTCTCAAAATTTTCAACATCAAGCTACACAAGTATGGCTAAAACAACTAGTTCAATAAAATTCATATAAATATGAAAATATCTAGCTAAGTTAAGTTTGGCTAAAGTAAGTGTTGAAGTGATATAATTTTTAATGGATTGAAAAGCCTCTTGAGTGCCTTAGTCCTAAGAAAAATCTACGTCTTTTCTTAATATAAGATGTATGGGAATGATAATTTGAACAATATTAGGTACATATTTGCAAACAAATTGTTTTTTCCCATAAAATCTTGAATCTTTCTTAGAATTTGGAGTTGGAAACCTTTGAATAGCAAAACATCTCTTAGGATCAACGCTTACACTATCCTTTGAGACATTGTGCCCTAACAACTTGCCTTCATTTACACCAAAAAAATACTTTTGGGGATTTAGTGAAATGCCAAACATCCAACATCTAATAAAAACTTTCTTATGATGGTCAAAATGATTAGTTATTTTCTTGAAATGTAGGGTTAATTCATCAAGGAAAATGTAAGTAATTGCACCTATAAGATCATCAAAAGCAATGTGCATTGCCTGCTGAAAGGTACCACTTGCATATATTAGAACAAATGGATTTCGATGATATGCAAAGTTACCCCACCTTGTGGTGAAAGTGGTTTTAGAATGGTCCTTGGAATTGATTTTAAGTTTATTATAACTATAATTTTTTTCTAGAAGGGACATAATTTTGGAACCATCTACCTATTGTAAGATAACATTCATGAAGGGAAAAGATAAAATTCCTTCAATGCTTACCCAATTAAAATATCTAAAGTCTATGGAAAGCCTAATGCCACCACTCTTTTTCTAAACCAGAGCCAGATTGACAGCCCACTTTGAGTAGAAAATCGAGAAGATCATGTTTTCCTCTAGTATTTTATTAAGTTCCTTTTTTATCAAAGCATACAGATTAAGATTAATATGCCTTTATATTTTCCTGACTAACTTACCATCTTTCTCAAGTAGAATGGAATATTGGATTATGATGAGGTTGAAAACTCTTAAATATTTGTAAGACCAAGCAAAGATAAACCTCAATTCATATAAAAGGGCCAACAATTTGGGTTTTTCCTCTTTGGTGCATTGGGATCCTACATGTAATATATTAGGATCATCCTAAGAACCTATGTTTACTAAGACAATTTTTCCAATGTTTCACTTAGAGGGCCCATGGTTTTGACCTACATGTTTTCTAATGGAACCAGACCTTTAGGGTAGACATTATGCTTAGGATTTATTATACTTTAAGAATTATGAATTTCATCTTCTTGGTTATCTAGAAAGTAGCAAATTTATTCTTCATTCTAAAAAATCTGCCAAGATTCATCATTGTTTGACACACAAGGGTTATAGAGAGAAATTACATCAAAGTTAGGCATGTTATTAGAAAACTATTTGTTAGGATTAACAACAAAGCAATTAATTCATTATCTAATGAATATCGACTCCCTATGGATATATGTCATATTAAACAAGGAAAATCTCTTAGTAAGATTATCTATAAACCTAAAAAAAACCTGCAAATGTTTTTAGCCCATTTCTAAAGCCTTTTCTGAACCTAAACACACCTTCAGATCATAGAAATGTTGTTAGTGCATGCAAAATTCAGCTTGTAAGAAAATTGATGAGGTTTACCTGATGGGGAGTACAACATAATTATGGTACCACTGCCTTCACAAGAAGAAGCACCATCAAAATACAAATGCCAAATATTATCTTGATTGTGATTGAATTGGACAAGGGAAGATTCTTCTTCTTCTAAGAAGAGAGAATAGGTATTTGACCAATTTCAATATAATCCACCTCAGAACCCAAACTATTTTCAATATAGTGGGAAATTATTGGTTCCCTTAATATGATTTTTTTTTATATCATGAGAGATAAGCATATGTGATTTGTTAAGGCTCAAATAACCACTAGTCATATTCTACCGTTCATGACCTAGGTGTTGATGCCTGGAAAAATTCCTAGCAAACAACGTGGAGAAATGACTCAATCAAGGCCTCAATTAGGCCTATACTCTTTTGGTATTGTGATCCTCATCGATATGTGGCCCAATTGTAACTTAAATAAATTTCTCCTCGTAAGGAGAATTTAGTTGAAGCTCTTCTAAGCTACTATGTAGAAAAATAAAGAGCTAATATAACTCTATTATAAAGCTACACTATCCTAACTGGAATAGTAGAAGTAGTTTGTGGTATTCCAGTTCGGAGCTAGAGAAAAAATAATGAATATACGATAAAGATAAGCTATCAAGCTACGTAAATAGTTCAGACAACTTGATAACAATTAAAGAAAATACACCTTAGTTTTAACTCAGTAAATAGTTTCCAAGAAAATACCAATATATATACTCACATTTAGTAACATAAATTAAACATGAAGTAAAGATGAGTTGTTGGTCTATAGAAATAGTTATTATAGTCAAGACAATAGTTAGATCTAATGCATATCAATAACAGACTCGGTAAATAGTTACCATAGATCATCAATGTTCATACTCATGTTCAATTTTAAAACATTCACATCAAATTTAGTCAAGAATGAAATAGCATAAAGATTTCTCAAAAATTCTAACAACAGTGCAAAAATTGAGAACATAAACTTTCATTCATAAATAAATCTAATAGAAGAATAATATGGATTGAAAAAACTGTATTTCTTTAGCCTTGAATAATAGTACCAAAACAAGTGAAACACCATATAATCATTGCCACTTCCAAGTCTTCAAATCTCAAAATTGTGGCTTTTACAATAGTGTACATAGCCCAATTTCAAGAGTTTCTAACCTTTTATTCTCTCTACAAAATTACGATAAACAAAAGAAAAGGTGCTATATTGTAGAAATGTTTCCACAATTTGATCAGACACACAGGTCTAGATATTGATTTTATTTGTTAGTTGATATTAAGGAGAGATATTCTCCTCAGTACTAGCAACAACTTTGATGGTTTTTTCCTCTTGGATATGCAAGTGACTTTTCCATTAGAGATTTTCTTTAATATAAGTGCAATTAATGGAAGTTGGGGAATTTCCTCATTCAATTTACATCAATAAATTTTCTTAGCGATTTCTTCACGTCCAGGTGAGAACTTTGATAAAAAGTTATCAATTGTTTTTGACCATTTTGTTGGTCAAATAAGAAATTGTCTAACATTATCCAAATCCCATAAGCTCAAGTTAATGATTCCATTTTCCCTTGAATCTACCCATTGTTTCACATCTGTAAGGTAATTTGATAAGGGAATCAATCTTCCAAGAAATTGCACATGTGGCATTTCATAGTTCTCAACAATATCTAATGTTGAATCCCATAAGTTTGAACAACCTTTGCTTGTTTGTTTAATTAAACTCTGTGAAAAAAAACACTTAGCCTGCCAGGAGTCAAGTGAGGCTTGTATTTGGACCTTTTCTTCTTCAAAAATTTTGGAATATCTTAGTGGAAAATTGGTTCCTTGTGCTTCCCATATTTTCATATTATCAAATGAAACTTGAACTTCCTTTTGTTTCTCAAATTGTACTTGAGACTCTGCAAAAAAATAAAGTACTCGTTCATGTTGATCTTTATTGACATACCATTTTTAATAAAATAATACTTGTAAGGATGACAATTTGGTATTTATCTCCATTGCTTCCTTCTTCGGGATTTCTGAATTTTCAACTTTGATTTTTAATTCATTCAACTGTGCTACTAATGCATTCATTTGTATTTCATGGTTTCTGCCCATTTCTTCTTTTTCATCTCGGAGAAAAGATAATTGACTATCACATTCATGTTTGATTTCATTGATGTTGATACTTAGTTGTGCAACAATATCCAGAGCTATTTATTTTCTTCTCTAAGGTGTTTTAGCTGTGATTCATGTTCCAGTGACCAAATGGTTTCTTGTGACTTTAACTGCTCTTGTAGCTCTTCAAATTTCTTCTTTTCTTCCTTTAATTTAGTGGATAGTATATTATGGACCATTTGTTTGCATGGACAAATGCTCTGAGGGAATCAACAACTTCCTCTGCAAATTCATCATCATTTAAGTGTGTATCATTCCACAATTGATTTACTTCTTGTGTGATTTCTTCATGGTGTGTCATTTTCCTCTTATTGGTCTTTATCCTCATTATAATTTTGGTTTTATCATAAAAAACATAATTTTCCAAGGATAAAACAATATCTTGTATAGGATGGAAGTTGTCAAGATTCAAAGAGGTTGCAACCAATATTCCTCGAATTGTAGTTATGGGAGTAGTATCGATAGGAGCATTGATAGGAATAAATGTTGTTTGGGAGTGTTCCATCTCTTTTTTGGTGTCAAACTCTTCATTGATTTCAGGAGTACGGATAGGGGTCTGGATTGTTGTTTTTATCAAGTCTTATTCTTCTATTATGGTCCTTTGTTGATCATGTCCTTTTACGTATGAATTGGTCATAAAAGTGTTTTGATCTTGTTCAATTTCAGACTTGGATGATTCATCTTCATCTTCATCAACCTCAATTTATTTAATACCTCGTTTTTTATTCTTTTCTTTTAGAAAATCATTTCTCCTTTTGAATTGTCATCAATGAAATTTGAAAATTTGAAACTATTCATTATAGCATAGATTCTCTAAGATAATTCATAAAAACTTATGTCTCTCTGAAAAAAAATATCATATGCATCATCTTCATGAACGTATTCTTTAATTTTGACCATAACAAAATGTTTTCTAACAATCTTTGTTGGATCATGTCCTTTGAAATTCCCTTGAGCCAACTAGATTGTTTCTAATCAATCCACTTCCTTATGAGCATGTTTTTTATTTAATACAGTAAAAATGCCTAGTGAAATTGAGAATGTAGGCCATTTCTTTTTATTATTTTTTGATAGGGTTTCTACAATGGGGACATTGACAATATGGTATGCAATTTCTCTCAAAGCTAATATGTCTGGAACATATCCAGGCAAGAGGTGAGGAACCCCTTCACAACCATAAATTCTAATGTACGCTAATTCCTCATCCACAAACCAATCACCAATATCCTTGATAGAGTTCATGGATTCCGGGGTGAATCTGGGAGCTAGAAAGTTTTTCAAAATCACATGTAGAGGTACCATGAAAAAATTACAGATGTCATAGAAAAAATTTATGTAGTTAATTTCCCACATTTTAGAGCAGTACAAGTGAACTAATTCTTCATAGAGAGTCCAATTCCAAGCTAAAAGGGGAAAATGGGTAACTGCACAAACAACATCGATCAAATAACCTAACATGAAAAATATTGGACAATATTCTGGGGGTGCCTCTTGGGTATTTTGAACATCTTTATATGTGCCTAGTTGAAAACCTTCCATGTGAGAACTTAATGGATGAGAGGAACCCAACCCAACTTAAATTTAAAAGATTTTTTTTTTATACAACCAACATAGCACGATGGAAACCAACATAGGGGCTTTCTTTAATATCAGGATCACTCCAATGTTGGTTGCCATGATGATGGCAACCAAAGATTTTGAAATAATTAGGATCACTCCGCCATTCTCTAATTAAATCATCCATCTAAAATTCATCATTTTCAACTTCTTCCTGAATATATTATTTAATGAAATTACCATTTATCCTAGTTGTGGGTGGAATCAACTTATACATATTGGAAACATCATTAGGTATAAAAGAATCAACCAGATGACGAGAGGAATTAACAATTGTGCATGTAGAGATATCAGTATGAGAGATTATCCATCGTACCATGTCATAGTAAGGAAATATGATTTGTTTGGTAGAAATATTATGAAGGTCAGAACTATTGATGTCTACCAAGTCGTCTACATTTGACTCATATTCATCTGTGAAATCGCCTTCCTCAAGGAATTTGTATAATTGGCTCCACTCCAAATTGTTTCTTTCGCATGTCTTGAATGTTGTGTCAGAGAAGAATGTAGAGTTGGGGTTTCTTTCAATTTCCTCTTCCTCGTCCTTCTACTGCTTCACCTTACCTTTTCATATCGTCCTTTAAAGATAATCCCTACAAACAAACAACACAATATAAGTTCATTTTTCATAAAATAATTGACAGTGTTCTATTGAATCGACAAAGGGAAACCAATATTAACGAGGGGAAGAAAAAAAGACAAGTTTAGTGTAGATTAAGAATTATTTTCTTATGATAATGGGTTTTGCTATCAGACTGAGGCGTGCTAAATTAGTTTATGGGTGAATTGGGGTGGATTAATGTATCATAGCTCTTAACCAATGCTTCATTAATGTTCATTTATGTAACAACCCTAGTTAAATAATTGCTTAAGGTTTATCAAGTATAATTAATTAATAATTAACTGTCCTAATGTGTATTAGTTGAGTAATGATTAATTATTAATAATATTAATTAATTAATCAATTATTATCTATTGTTTAATATATGTTGATTAATTGATTAATTAACACATTTAATGTTTAGGATAAAGAATTAAATACTTAATAACTTTTAATTCATTATTATAAAACTTTATGTATGACAGGGGATAGGGTATTGAATGGAGGGATAAGGTAGTAAATGGAGGGATAAGGTGGGTGGCATTAAATGAAGGAGGAGGTGGTGAATGGGGGATATGAGGGGGGCAAAGGCCTTCGGGCGAGGATTATGAAATTTTGAAGGAGGAAGCATTATTGAGAGGGAAGGACTGTATTTTCTGTGGGGTATTTTCTGGTTTGGTCTAGAGAGTTTGGGTGGATTGTTATAGGGGTGCACCAGGTTGTTGGGAGTTTTGGGCTTGGGGGCCAGGAATCCTTACGGAATCCTGGAGCTAGGGAGCTGGATAGGCTATGTTCCTAGCTGGCAGGGAGGAAGATTTGGTTTCGGGTAGAGTTTGCATAGAGCAACAGAAAGGACAACCTAAGAGCAGGAATTTAGCATCAGACAGAGGTATTTTTATTTATGTATTCTCATGAATATGTGGTCAATATGTGGTTGTTACGTAAGCTTATTTACATGCTGTTAATAAATCTAATTTATGATGAATAGTAAATGATTATAGGTTATGATTAAATTGTATAGGATATAATATGTTTTTATTCAATATTTTAGCTTGTGTTTTATAAGGCTCTGTGGGGACAGAGACCTTACACATGGTATCAGAGTTGTAGTTTAAAATCTGGGACGAAAGGGCCACCTACCCACCCATCCTCTTAACTCTGGACATAAAGCTAAGCTATGTGTCCTATAAACAACCCTAAAAGTCTCTAAAACTTGTAAATCTAGGCTTGATGGCCAAGCTCCAACTCCAACTCCAACTCCACCTAACCTGCAAGCCAAACACACACACACACACACACACACACACACACACACACACACACACACACACACATATATATATATATATATATATATATGAACAGTATACACATTGAAAAATGAAAAGGTATAATATTATACATATTGAAAGTAATATATATATATATAGATAGATAGATAGATAGATAGATATAACAAGAAAAACATTCGGGCCTGATCTAAAATCTTCAAGTCCACACAAGTTTCGAGTCACAGTACACAATGCCTAGCGCTCAAGTATAGCACTAATCTACCAAAGACCTTACTGAATAGTCCACAATCCATGCTCAACATGGTTAGTAGAACTCCCTACAAGGCAATGAAGCAGATGAATAAATTCAAGGAGAAAAATAGAATAAATAATCAAAATTCTTCCCTATGGTAAGGAAATCCCAATATTATTTTCTAAATCAACTCAAGGCTTAGTAGTATATGACCAATGAGGATGTTATGAGCTATAAGTTCATAAGCAAAATGACCTGACCTCAAAAGCAAACTCCAGCAATCCATCGCCTTGTAAATGCCCCTTGGAGATGCTATAATTTTGTCGTGTTTGATTATGCTCCAAAATGTAACACCAACAAACCAACTGGTCCTCAGAGTGTAATCAAAAGTCCTCACAGGATTAGATATGAATAAAATAAAAATTAGAAGAAAGATAAAAAATGAATATAGTTAAAGTAATAAAAAGTAGGCACACATGTCACACTGCCAATTCACTCCTCTCCAGTGTCTCCCAGACATCAAGCCACATGCTCTTAAATCCTCCATCAATACATAGTTACGGTGGTCACTCTGTCAGAACAATATCACCGATAAAAAAGTAAATAACCCAGCCACGAGTCAAGCACTGTGCACTACACATCAAGAAAATCACCTGCAAAATAACCCAGCCAAGCACTTGAAAAATAACACAAAATAGCAAATAAAAACTCGACGGCCCAGTCTCCAAGTCACAAGCATGGACCAACACTAATCCATACAAATACCAATGCCCAAGATCAAGTGCCAAGTCGCAAGGGAGCATAGTGTGCACAACAGAGTTAAAGAAAACAAAATTACATATATATAGAAAGACTTAGCTCCCTCTCCATATCCATACGACCTGCAAACAAATTTATTGTCAGTTCCTACAACAGTAATGGATGCCAAAAGACTATTCAAGAGTCAAAACAACCCTCCAACTTTGCATCTCAAACTCACTTAATTTTTTTTTATAAATAATGAGCTAGAATATGTCTAACGAATGCATAGAGTACACAACCTTAGTGTAGAAGCCTATAAGAGACCCTGCAACGATAGACCTTGCATCTTAAATTTGATTTGTGCCTCATGAACAAAGCCCTACAACATTTATGAATATGCATTTGGGGCCGAAAGGAGAGACAGACGATTTCAACTAGTAGCAGAAAAAACAAACCTATAACACAATACATCACAGAGAAAAAAATAATAACAAAAATCCGTAGAACTTATCCATCATATGCAACACATCATGTGGCTTTCCTTATTTCTAGCCATGCGTTCACCACGATCTTCTGAGAACATAGTCGAGACCAAGCACCCAGAGTTCTCAGCACCGAGATAAAAGTGCTCTCGCCAAATACACGAGTAAGCACCTACCACAGGTCATACACAAAGCACCAAAGCCAATCAATCAAGCGCCCAAACACAGAGATCCGGCCACTCTCCCAGTCTGCAAAGCAAACTCACACACAACACAAGTCAAGTGAAATATAGCCCACTAGCGCCAAACTAAGTCACATGGAGGAGGAGCCCACAAGGGGGTGCCACTATGATCAATGCGTCTGAAACCACCTATGAGAAGGATATCTAAGGTTGATGGTTATTCCCTAAACATCAAATCTGAGCCTGCCGAGAGGGAGAGAGCAGAGTGGAGAGGTGGCAGAGCGTTAGATGAATGTTTGTGTAAGGTTTTAGGGGATGAGAGCCCGAGAGAGAGTACGTGTAGGGTTAGGTTTAGGTATGGAAGGCATTGGAGGAAGCAACACGGGCACGTGGAATCCATGCATGCCCACACTTTTTTTTAATTATTTTGATTTTTGTTAAAAAACATATTTATTAAATTGCATTTTTTTATATTTTTTTTATTTATTTTATATATTTATAAATATTCGTTAAATTAATCATTTCAAATTTGTTATTACATATTCCATTTTTTGTTAAATATTATTAAATTTATGTTAAACATTTTTTTTTAAACATTATTAAATTTATGTTAAACATTTTGTTAAACATCATTCAATTTACATTTAAAATTGTATTTAAATTATATTTAAATTAATGAACTAAATTCATGTTTAAATTTAAAACTACTTAAGGTGATTAAATTATTAATAACTAATAAATTAGAATGATTAATTAACTAAGTGAGTGATCAATGTTAATCATAAATTATGATTAGAAATCACGTTAATTAGTTTTAAACTAAAAGTTTAAAGGACTTAGACCTGGATAACCGGGAGGGGTTCCATGCACGCTAGGAAGGTAAGTTAGAGGAATAGGCAAGAGGGGTACAATGCTAGCATAACTACCGAGCGATAGGGTCAATAGTTTTTTTAGGCAAAGACATCAAGATTAGAGTCTTAAACCCCAACCTAGCCACCTCCCCTAAAGAGAGTAATGTATGTTTACAGACAAGTAAAAAAAAACTTACACCTAACCCTGTTTTCTAGTTTAAGTTGTGCAAATGTGGAACATCCTTGAACTCACCCTGACAACTTTGGTTGATGTAGGTTAAATAATACAGGATGGTTAGGACTCGAGGAAAACAAGGCAGAGGGGCATTGATGCAGACACTGCCAACACTGCTAGCGTCGCCACCACCATTGTTGATACTGAGAGGGGGGTGAATCAGTATCAAGTATCATTTAAAACCTTTTTCAACTTATACTTAAACCATTCAAATATATCCAATGAGAAATGAACAATAGTATAAGAGTTACACCAATGCACCATAATACACCATGCACAATATATGATAAATAATCAATAGTTTATTGTTCAAGGGAAGTAATGAATTCCAAAGGTAGCTACAGCTTCCAAATGAAAAGGGAGGGATAAACCTCCAAGAGGAAGATACAATCCTCCAATATCAAGAGATATTTGAACTCTCCATCCTTGCCCCTTCCTTCCACCCAAGAATATATGAGAGATAATAAAACTTTACATTAAATCATCACCATCAACCAATCATCACATAGAACCTGATAATGCTTCC
>JASDQU010102576.1:0-23009 GCA_032191745.1 Picea mariana
AGCTAAAGCCAGATATCAAACTGATAAACATACATGAATGAATGAGAAGAGGCCCTTGCCTTTCCTTTATACTTTTGGCTCACCTTGTCCCTCCAAAGTGACTTTCATTTTATTAATATTTAATTAATTAATTAAATCACTTTAATTAATTAATTAACCTTTTTACCTTTGAAAAACTCCTTATCTCTCCCTGTGGCTTCCCTGGCCACTGAAAGTCACTTCTAGCCATCCTATCCTATAGTTTTTCTCCTCCTAGTTCCAATGAGCTATTACACTGAGAGGTTCCTCCAAGTAATGTACCCAAAATGACCTCTTTAGTGATTTCAATTAACTTATAGCTCAAAATAGTCAAAATCATGGAAATCGTCGAAATGCAATGAAACCAAAGCCAACCTGTGCGGAATGGCCCATAATGATGGAATATGAGGATCAATGCCAGCTAGACCCCACAATGCCTCTCAAATACCCCTGTACTCGCTATAACATCCATTTGGCTACTCCGGTCATCATAAATCTCTACACTGTGATGATGTCCCAAAGTGGGGACATTACAGGCCACCAAAGGCTAGCTCTCAGGACCTTCTGCACAGTTTCTCTCCCTGGATAGTGTCCTCCTGCGATGCCTTCATGAGCTTCTACAAGGATCAATGGTCGCTCTGTCTCCATAACACATCTTGTTAGTATCTCGTCAGGTCCTAGTTTGTATAGCTGACCAGCTATAAGTGAAAAGTATGCAGCGCGCCACTAGCTGTTTCTTCTGGGGAATTGTATACTCACTAGGTGCCATTCCTGTTGACAAGAACTGGACAATGTCTACGAAGTGGTCATCAATCTTTCTAATGGCGAGCAACTGTGTGTCCGACAGTGTATAGTCCAAATTGGTGGGTTCTTCTCCATGTTCCAACCTCGACAGGTGGTCAGGGCCCTTGTTCATTCTTCCTGGCTTAATTATGATTTCAAAATCATATTCTTGAAACAACAGAAGCCATCTGCATATCCACCCCCCCAACACTGGCTTGTTGACTAGATATTTCAGCACGGAGTGATCTATAAAGATTTTAACCTGTCCTCCCAACAAGTAGTGGCAGAATTTTTGCAATGCATACACCATGGCTAATCCTTCCCTCTCGGTAGTGGTGTAGTTGATCCCCACTGAAGATAGCTTCTTTCTAGCAAAAGATAATAGATGGTCGATCTTCCCTTCTCCCGGTTGTGCCAGTGCTACTCCTAATGCAATAGAAGATGCATTGACATGCACATGAAACTCTTTGCTCGAATCTGGAAAAACCAGAATGGGTGTAGTGACCATCTTCTGTTTCAACGTGTCGAAGCTCTGTTCGAATTCATTTGTCCATCCAAACTGACAATCCTTCTTCAAAAAATTCTCCATTGGTGTTGTGATTTGGGCATAGCCTTTAATGAATTTCCTGTAATAGCCAGTATGTTCTAGCGCAGTACGCAGTTTTTTTACTGAAGTAGGAGGTGGCAAATCAACTATAATTGCAATTTTATACGGATCAACCAACAATCCCTTCTTGCATACAATATGGCCTAATAACACTCCAAATGGTGAGAAGAAGAAGCACTTCTTCATATTCAAAGCAGTTTGACACTGTCTGCATTTAGGAAACATTAGCCTTAGACATTTAATATGATGTTTCAACAAACTAAACACAGTCCAATCATCAAAATAAGATTTTAAAAATTTATGCAAAAATTCTTTGAACACTGCGACCACCACCCTGGAAACGATGGTTGGGGCATTCTTCAGTCTGAATGGAATCACTATGTATTGGTAGGACCCCCATTCTATGGAAAATGTGGTCTTTTGGCGGTCCTCCTTGGCAATCCAGATCTGATGGTAATCCTGAAAATCCATCTGTAAAAGAATATACTTCTTGGCCTCCCATGTTGTCTAATACTTCATCAGTGAATGGTGTAGGGAAAGGGTCATGTAGACAGACATAATTCAACTTCCTGAAGTCCACACATATCCTAATTTCACCTGTCTTCTTGTCTTGTATGACCATAGTGCTGATCCACTCCGATTCTTCGATAGGTTCAATAATACCTGCTTCCAGCATTCTTTCGAGCTCAATCTTCACTTTTTCCTTGTATTTCGGGTTCTATCTGTAGGGTATTTTCTTGACTGGCTTCACACCCAGTTTCAAAGGGATCCTCATTTCTCCCATAGGACCTTTTATACCCTTCATATCAGTGAACTTGGTCGAAAACAAGTCATGATATTCATGCAGTAACTCTATAATCTTGTCAATGGTAGCAACATCCCAATAATCTCTGACATTGGCAAGATTCCATGTCTCCTCTATCCCAATGTTGAGTTTTTTAATCTTGATTGGATGAACAATAAATAGGATCTCAACTCCTGGTCCTTCCACATTTATTTGGCCTTCTGTTTCAGTAATGTTTACCTTCCTCGGATCATCATCGTCATTGACATTGATGTTGTAGCAACTCTGCAACTTCTGGAAAGGTACAGTCCATTTGTCTTCTTCTCGTTCCATAGGGAGGCTAGATGCTTCCTTGAATACCTTCTTTCTCACAATCTGTAATACTTGGTCTACTGAAGGATATTCACTTTCAAATAAAAAGGTGGTTACAAAGTTCTGAATCATACCTTCCCAATCTACAGTGACAAGGCTCAGTTCCGCTTGAAGGTACCAGTTGATAGGGGTCGTGTCCAATGTGTTAATGAATCTGTGCACCCATTGTTCTTGAGGAATGTCACTCCAAGCCTCTTCACAGCTTCACATGTGGTCCTTTGGGCAACTTCGACCGGTATATCTTACTTCGCAACTTACTTCTTGTGTTGAGAATCGTGTTGTCATCAAGGTTCGATATTGTGTCCATTCTGTGATATTTCTTTTATGTGCCCCCCACCATCTTGTTGGTGTGGCTTTTAGGGCCTCATCCATTGCAAACAATCTATGTTGTATCGGTACACTTGTTTCAAAGTCTTATAGGAAGGATTCTAAAGGGTTCAGACCATCAAATGTGGGTAAGTTACTCACTGTTGTGCCGATCCAATGAACTTCTCTGGTTAATCTGGCACATCTTCTGGTAGATACTTCATACATCTGGTTCTGCTAGTTTTCCAGTGCTTCTTCTGAATCTGATGAGCACATGCTGCCACTTCGCCAGCTTAGATTCCCATCAACTGTAGGGTTGATGTAATCTTGTTGTCTGGCTGTTAGTTTGTATATGTTTTCCAATTCGTATGCATGATCTGCTTCTCTGATGGGCTCTGTGTATCGCAGACTTTCATCTGGATCTAAGGGTGCAATGACCCTAAGGCCATCTCTTTCAAATGTCATATGTCTTTTCTTCAGATCAAGTATAGTGGAATTTTTGAAGACCCCATCAATTCCTAGTAATGCAAGGTAAGGGAAGCTATCATCAACAATTTCAATTACCTCAAAATCTACAAAGGTTCTAACTCCATCGATGTCCATAGGGACATGCTCCAATCATCCGAATGGGCTGACAACTTGCTGATTAGACATCCTAAGTCTGATAGGGGAATAAATCAACCTCATTTTCCCCATTAGTGCTCAAGTTTTCTTCGTCATGACATTGACTTCCGACCCTAAGTCGAGGACCACATAATCTATATCATACTCTCCTATTTGAGCATTCAAATGTAATTCTTTATTTGTCCTTCTCTTCTTACCAATTTGGTGTACTGCTTTATTGAGTAAGGGGTATATATTCCCTAGCTCATGTTGCCTGATTAAGTTCTGTAGTTCTTGCACAACGTTCTCATCCTGAACTAACTTAAGACAAGTGTATAAGAATTATGTGAGCTTACTTACCTCTTTTTCTTGCTTCAGTGAAACTGACTAATCAAATGCCTGAGGCATCCCATATTCTCTTAGTGTTTTTGATGAAGAACCTTGGTCTCTCTTGAACTCTTGCCTTGCTTCCTCGAATATTTTTCTTTCTTTCTTTGCATCAAAAGCCTGAGTCTTCTCCACAACTTTCCTGATACCTGAATCTTCTACGATCTTGCCTTGGATCATTCTATCTTCTCCTATAGTAGCGCCTCCTCAGGTAATAACAACGACTCTAGGGTCTGTTCCACGAGGTTTATCATATATCAATTGGACTTGTGGGTTCTGCTGGGGTCCTTGTCTTTCTTGAAGCTTGGATAGCAGCACTGGGCAGTCCTCGATGACATGGTTGAAGGAGTTTCAACAACCGCAAATGGTACAAGGGTTCTGAAAGTCCCTTGTTAGATGTCCTGGCTGCACGTAGTTATAACAGATTATTTTTCCTTGGCCTCGGCCCATTCCTCCTCCTCATCCTCTTCCTCTGTATCCACCGCGAGGATTGAAGTTTCCTCTTCCTAGGGAGTTATACTGTGCATTGTTTCCTTCTTGATATACTTCCCCTTGGATCTTGTATATGTCTCTTGATATTTCATGCATGAGATCATAATCTCTACAATCTCTATCATCATGCCCTACTGATTTACAGAATGTGAAATATAAGTTTTTGGGTGTTTGAACGTATTTCTGCATGTAATAGCACTCACCAGGGCGATGCCTATTTTTGCATACTTTCCACCAAGGCAGGTTAACTTGCTTTAAGGGGCTCGGGGCTCCAAAATCCAAGTATTCATTAAATAGAGGGTAGTGTTCCTTGTCATGTCCTTTCGATCTGCATCTTACACACCAAATATATTCTCTTTTTTCCTTCCCCTTGTCCTTCTTCATGTCTTCGACTTGTAGAGACAAACTAGTTAGCTGACTCACGATCTGACTCATACCTGAATTGGATTCTCCCATAGGGGATGATTCAAGATGCATGGAAATCTCCAATGATTCTGCCTGCGAAGCAATATTTTGCTACATCAAGAGGAATCTGATATGTGGTAAGAGAGCAGTGATGAACCATTATTTATTCTGCTCATCCGGGATCTTAAAGGTCAATCTTCCTTTGAGGGTCTTCAATCTATGATCGAACTCCCAAACAGGTTCAACTACCTTCTTCTTGATCTATTTCAACTCTGTAATACATTGGGACTCCGACTTAGGTTTCTTAAACTCTGCAATCAATGCGTTCTTGATCTCATTCAATGGCTTAGGCTACGCAAGTCCTTGGACAAGCTTCATGTACCAGCGCAACTCGCGGTCTCTTAGTGTAGTGCTAAACTGGTTTATTTTAACAGCTTCGTCGATAATATTTTTAATGTTCCATACGGCCTCACACAGGAACCAGTGTTGATCATGATCTTTAGATCCATCTCCTCTAAAGATAGGGAGCCTCATCTCATATGCCATGGAGTTGCCTAGGTTTCTTGTCTGAGTGGATGCTGAGATGCTAGTAATAGTTCTCTGCGGACTCTGGTGATGTGGAATGTTCTAATTAGTTAGCATTTCTGAAACAACAGGAGGATTGATATTACTTACTTCAGTAGACTGTGCAGTTCCTAAGGTTTCTGGCTCGTCTCAACGAAGTTCTTCAACTGCTTCTTCCTCTGGCCCCACGGGTTCTGAATGTTCTTTGCATGTCAGATCTGCCTCTTCTCCACTGTAGAAACCCTCTTCTCCGTATTTTTTCTTAAAGAGGCTCTCAAGTTGAACCCCTCAAAATACTCTTCCACTGCGCGTATGTCCCGCTTCTGTGTCACTGTCGCTGTCCTAATTTTTGAACATTACCCTTTTCAAATCTTCTCGATCTACTATATCTTCAAGAGGTTCTTTCGATGCAACAACATCTTGAGTCTCAACTTCAGGACTTGTAAAATGTTTCCTCTGGGTCCTTTAAAGAAATATCTTTCATCTTGGTTGTATGACTCTACTCTCTCAACAACAAAATCGGTGATATATTGTCCAATGGTATGATCAAACCAGTGATCTACTGCTCTGGATACAATGTTGTCGATTCTTTTAACCTTCTGGATCAACTTTGATGTCCAAACTACAAGAGATCTAGATCTGATCTCGAACTGGGTATCAACTAACGTAGACAACCACTCAAACAACTCCTGAAGGATTCCTCCAAAGAAGATCTCGTGAATGTCAGTGAAAATGTATATTTGTAGCCAATCCTCAGTACTCAGCTTAGGGTTCTTGTTTTGTTCTTCAGCTAAGTCCCCCTCTTGATCTTCTATCCACTTTTGAATCTCTGTATTCGATGGGAACCACCTTGACATACCCTCAAGAAGATTCCTATCCCGACAACAGAACCATTTGTTGGGACATGGGCAGACCTAGGGTTCAACGCTCAAGAGCGCACCAAAAAAGCCCTAACTATTGACCCTTTCAACAACACCTGCGAAACATATGAAGTCTCACCCGAGGAAACTAGGAGGGGGTTGCAGGACTGAGATGTCTACAACCAGGGGGAATATCAAGTGGATCTATTACAATAACAATATATGATGCATCTATCATTCAACAAGCTAGATCTATCCTTCATAGCTATAAGTTCGATCTAATACAATAAGGCAGGTAACAATATAACAACGACATAGATCAAAGAATCAATCATACACACAACAACAGATGTATGTGGTTCACCCTCTCTCTAGGGCTACATCCACAAAACTGTGCTATATTATATTAAGGAAAGCATACAGTTCTTGTTTGCGCTCTTAGCTAGCATATCTTCTTTCTCTTCTCTCTTTCTCTCCCCTCCCTTTGCACCCAGCTGTAGGACTTGGCCTTCACACACAACAAAAGACCTTACCTTACCAGAAGGTTTCCTCCCTCTCACTACAATGATCCCTCTCTATGTACTATAACTAGATAAACAATAGTATCGTACTACATAATTACCAACTTGTACTGACCTGACCCAGGTCCTCTTGACCTTTAGTTATACATTACAATACCTCACTAACAGCATTAGGCTGAAACCTAGGTGCCATTACCCTAAAATACCAAAACCCTAGGTGTCTAAAACCCTAGGTCAACTTGACCCGCTTTCTCTGGGCTTCACCAGCCTGTCCTTCCTTCCTTCTTGCGCGGTGCTCCAAAGCATCCAACGGTGGATTTTTCCGCTTGCTAAGTTGTCCAAGATCCATATTCCATGTTTATATGTCATCCTTGATCTCCTCATCCAACATATTTCATTTCCTTGCTTCGCTCCATTTTTTCTGCTCTTTTTCTTACTTCGACCTAGTGATAGTCACTATGTCTCCCACAAAGTTCGCGTTTCACCTTTTCTTCTGTGTTCTTCACTTCCTTCCATAACCAAGGGCCAACAATCCATATTGTCGTACAATGTTTATGTGGAAATTATGACCTAGAAGTGTGATTAGGACATGGGGAAACCTAAGGTGGTTCGGGATGAAACTAGGCCGTAAAAATTGCCTACGCGGCAAAGACATGTGGCGTTTGAATTTGGCTCCTTTGCCTAATATTTTATTTGGAATCAGGGATTTTCGTTAGATATGGGATTTGAAAAATAGGTCCTACCCCGCTGATGTCGAAGAAGTATTGAGGATAGACGATCAGCGAGATGTTGAAACAAGAGTTCCCGTATTACCCTCCTTGAAACTTGTCGATGGTGAAAATGCATCGGTGATCGGTGCTTGGCGATATGTCAATGCAAAAATTTCCACAATTTAAATATTTTGGATTTCACTAACTCCGAATAATGCATCACTAGTCTGTGATTAGAGGTTTGTTATGGCCCATGTTAGTGTTTTTCTCTTTCATATTTCACCGACACCAAAGATACATCAACGATCGATGATTTTTGTTTCTACGTGGGCATTTTACTACTCGGATTTTTTCGATACCACATATAAGTGTGTGGGTCACAATTTTAGCTATGAATTCTGAGTTAAAATGGCAAGTTATTTTTTAGAGAAAAATTTTCAATTCAATAGGTCCATGGAAACAAAACTTAATGACCCCTACACAACATACTTAATTCATAAAGAAGAAACAAGAAAACAAGTGGTACCCAAAAGAGAAAAAAATTCAAAAGTTTTTAGGGTGTGTTGAGCGCTCAACAAATGGCGATTCTCTGGGCAAAAATAGAATCTCTTCTCCTTCCTTCGGGCTTAGCTTGTGTAGAATCTGGTTGAGAAACTAACTAGCTTCACTTCTATCAGAGTATTTTGTATCCATGCATGTACAACTTCCCGGGTTCATGACTTAGGGTCTACTTATGGAGTTCGACCCTTTCCCAACTTTGTTCCTCTTGACCATGACCCACACACCTATTTGACAATAGCCAGGTAAGGCATTCACTGGATCGAGGCTATTTTATTTATCATTATTCCCTTGTTATGGTGTTTCTCCACTTCCAACAAGCGTCCATAGCCCTGACAGAGTCACCCCGACGTCACAGAGCTTGCTCCGCTGCCAGCGAGCGTTCATAGCCCCAAAAAAGTTATATGCATACCCTTTCCAAAATTTCACTCATTATAATATAATTGATTTACTTCTGGTAGAAATTCCATGAGTGAGTTGGAGAGGAGGACATCTGTTATCTGCAAGGTGAAATTGTTAAGGTGAAATTCTTCCTAGATCTGTCTAGAGGTACAAGTGATCCTCTCCAACTTGCCATGTTTCCCTTTGGGATTTACCAGAACACCAGGAGGACATTTCATCACTTACAAAGGTTGTGTTCTTTTCAAAGACAAGATATAGATCTCTGTTAAGAAATTTGTATTTGCCCAACGTTTCTTATGTTGCACGTAAGCGTAAGTTAGGAACATAGTTTGATGCACCATATTTATTAAAGTTGACCACTGCTTTACATAACACAAATTAATTACAAGAAATACCATGCAAAAGAAAAGAAAAAAATAAAGAGGAATTTGCAATCAGGCTACACTAACCTACACATTTATCTTGATCAGAATATATGCTAAAACAAACATGAAAAATACAATTTTTTTTAACAAAAGTATTGTTTTAGGGCTTGTCCATTCACTGGGAGGGTGTCGGGTTCCCCCCTTAGATTTTTCAACTGATGCATGCCTACCCCAATTTTATCGGACACCTGGAAAGTTCCGAGACATAGATTTTGAAATTTTGAATGTTTTCCCTTAGGTTCGTTTGCTCTATCACATTTCAGGACTAAGTATCCTACTTCAAAACTCTTCTCTTTGGCCTTATGCTTGTCAAACCATATTTTAACTATTTGCTAATGAACAATGAACTTAGATTTATCTTTCTCCCTTTCCTCTTGAAGCATGACGACGGTATCAATTCTTTGTTGAATAACTGATGAGGGTTGTCCTCTTAAAGCCTAAGAAAACTGCAGTGATGGAAAATACAAGCCATTTGGGAGAATGGATTCTTGTCTGTATACCAGAAAGTATGGAGAATTTGCTATAACTTCCTTGGGTGTTACTCTATCTTCCAATAAGGAATTATGAAGCAAGCTATGCCAATTCCTTTGATTCTCTGTGACCGTTTTCTTCAAGATCCTCACTAGGTTTTTATTAGTTTATTCTGCCACCCCATTTTCTTGTGGGTATTAGTTTGTAGAGTATCTTATTATGATTCCTTGGTCTAGAGAAAAATTTGTTAATAGAGTAGAAGAAAAGTAGGCAGCATTGTCAAAAACAAGAATGGAAGGCATCCCAAACCTTGAGATCAATTGTTGTTCTATGAATTGGATTACAACCTTTTCATTCATGTGAGTTAGAGGGATGGCCTCTACCCATTTTGTGAAATAATCCGTAGCAATCAGTATATATTTATGTTGTTTTGAATAATTTAGAGTAATCTCCCCTATGACATCTAACCCCCATTGCTCGAATGATATGGATATGGTCACTGGTTGGAGTGGGATGACTTCCCTCTTTTCTCTACTAGCACTCATTTGACAAGATTTACAATTTCTAGCGTATGTATGAGCGTCCCTAAATAGAGTAGGCCAGTAATAACCGACTCTTAATATTTTGTGAGCTTTGGTATCTCCTGCAAAGTTTCCGCCTATAGGACCATCATGAATCTCCCTTAGAACCTTTTCTGCATCTTCATGTTCGAGACATATTAAGAGTACTCCATCATAATTTACACAGAAAAGAACCGAATTTATGAGGCGATATTGCGTAGATTTTAGCCTGAGAGCTCTCCTTTCCTTAGGGATTAGGTTTTCTGGGAAAGTAACATGATTTAGGAGGTAAATTAATTTTCCATAACAATATTCTTGCTCTGGGGGAATGTATAAAGCTTCACTACACCATAATGCTAATTCATTCTCCCACCCGGGGTCTTCATTTATTAGATCTTCGGCTTCTGAGGTCAGTTTACACAATCCTTGTACCTTAATTAATTTGGTAGTTTTTATATCTAGATCGAATTATTGGACAACTACCATCCAATTTCCCCTTCTCTCTCCCATTTCCTTTTGAGCGAACAAGGATCAGACTGTGGGATGAGGCACGATGACTTTGGTGTGATTTTTCAGGATGTAAGATCTGAAATATTTTACTTCTTTGTATACCAAATGAGCCTATTTGTCTAAAATAGGGTAGTTCAGTTTAGATCCTTGGATATTAGTGATCATAAATTATATCGGTGCCTCATTGTTGTCATCATCTTTCTAGGTCAATACTACAGCCAAGGACTGGTCGGAGGCGAAAGTATAGAGGAAAAAATTTTACTAACTTCAGGACTTCGCAACATTGGATCTTGAGATTTTGCAATCTTGATATTGTTGAAGGAATCTTTTCACTCATCATCCCACTTAAACTCTGCATCCTTGCAAATCATTTTTTTAAGGGTTTATAGTTTCAGCGAAATCGGGTGTGAACTTCCTCACAAAGTTAATTTTCACAAAGAAGGATTGCATAGCCTTTTTTTTATGGGGCAAGGGAAGTTGAGCTATTGCCTTTATTCATTCAAGGTCTATACGAATTCCTTCTTGAGATATAATATGACCTAGTAGTTTCGCTTCCTCTACACCAAAGATAGTTTTCTTAGGGTTTAAAGATATTCCATATTTTCTACACCTTTCAAAAATATGGGTTAGATGTTGGATGTAGTCTTCTCTACTCTTTGAATACACAGTCACATCGTCCAAATATACTACTATACACTTGTTAATCAATCCCCCAAAATCTATATCCATGGCCCTTTGAAAGGTTTCCCCTGCATTAATCAACCCAAATGGCATGCGTTTATAAGCAAAAGTTCCCCACTTGGTTTGGAAGGTAGTATTCAATCGGTCTTCCTCTAAAACTAGGACTTGGTTATAACCTGAGAAACCATCTAGAAGGGAAAATATTTTAGAGCCAAGCATAGTTTGAAAGAGTTGTTCCATGGGTGGGACTAGGTAGTTATCCTTTTCTGATGCTCTGTTAAGGTTTCTGAAATCTACACACAGTCAGATCTCCCCAGAATTTTTCCTGACAGGAACCAAATTGGCTACCTAGGCATAGTGTCTAACCTGAAAGATAATATTAGCATCTAACAATTTCTTTAGCTCTTGATACATTAGGGGTTCCAGACATGGATGGTACTTCCTGAGTTTTTGTTGGAAGGGTTTTACTCCATATTTTAACGAGATTATGTTGGATAATGCGAGTGTCATAAGTTTTAAATTCTCGATAGGACCGTGCAAAGACATCTTGATATTCTCTAAAAATTTTGAGATAAGTTTTCATGTCTTCTTTGGACATTGTTTTACCTAGATTTACATTCTTAGGGTTTTCCAGGATTCCTAGGTTTATAGTCTCGTATATAGGACATGAACTCCCTGTTTTTGTATTCCTTGACCCATTAAATCTTTCCCTCGAGTCGAAAAGGTTCTCTAAATTGGATACCCCTTTCGATATCGTGTGAAACCTTGGTTTATTATCAGAGTGATTTGTTCCCTTCTTCTATTTGTGGAAATCGGTTTTTGCAAGTTTCTTTTGGAATACCTCATCATCAATAGCCAAATCTTTAAAATTCTCTTGATTAATTAGAAAATCTACAATCTGTTCATCTCCTTCAAAAAAATTCCAATTAGAAATATTGTTGGGTATTGATGGTTTGTAGAGTAGTTCCATAGTGAACTTGTAGGCTTCATAGTCTTCTAAAGGGGATAACTTTGAGGCTGCAGTGGCTAGGGAATCAACAAGAGTATTCTTTGTTCCGGGAACAACAGTAATATTGAAGGCCTCAAAATGTTCTATTAGTCTATGCACCTCTTGTTGGTAATTTATCAAGTGGGGTGAATTGCAATGGATAATATTCTTCACTTTCCTAACGATAATTTTGGAGTCTCCCAAAACTTTCAGTTCTTTAATTTTTAAGTCTATGGTTTTGTTCAGTCCTTGAACTAGAGCTTCATACTCAACAGTGTTATTGGTGCATTCAAATTCTAGTCTACAGGATAGGAAATTCTGTTTCCCCTTTGGATCAATGAGAATACATCCTGTTGCCGACCCTTCTTGTGATTTAGACCCATCAAAATACAATGTCCAAACTTGTGAGCAAAATTTAGTAACTTCTTCAGTCCTGGTTATTTTCTCATCTTTGTATTCCTTGTCTGTTGTTCCCAACCGAGGCTCCTGATAGAAGATGCTTTCTTTTGCGACTGCTAGTAGATTCACTTGAAAAGTCATTTCAAAGTTTTGAGTGAGAGTTACATCAGACGAGAGAGGGGAGAAATTGCCGAAATCATAATCGCAGGAGTAGTTTCCTAGCACGGGGAAATCTGTCGACGAGGATTCGTTGAAAGCTTCTAAATTGGTGAAAGTATGTTTGAGATATATTTCCCTATCAATCCTAATCATGTTTGTATGTCCTTTTAATGGCAACCAAAGGTGAGCCCATTCCATACTAAATTATCCATTCAATTTCTCAGACCAATCTTGACTAAGTAGGAGTCGATAAGCCTCTGGGATATCTACTACGATTATGTCAATTACTTGAACAAATTTCAGGTGTGTAGCCATTATGATCATGGCATATTTAAGTTCCCCAATAAATTTTACCTGAGTCATGTCTATTTGTATAACATGTTTATCACTTTTGAGCGGGGTTGCATTCACTTTCTTGTAGATTGACAATGGAATGACATTGGAGGATGCCCTTGAATCGATTAAGCAATTATGCAGGTTTCTATTGAAGACTTCAAATGCTAAAAGGAATGGTGGGACACAAGGATTTCCTCTTTTGTCTAAATAGAAAGCATTCACACTTGGTTTATTCTTTAAATATGAGGGAGATGGGACCTCACCTAGGTCAGTGCTCGTTATAGGGTCTTCTATTGAATTTAAGGCCTGTAATAGAAAATCCTTTTGTTGGGGAATCCTACACATGTCCATGATCGACACATTAGCCTTCAACTTCTTTAAGTATTCTACTATGTTGTAGTCCAGCTTAGATGTTTCTCGTGTGTGTATGTTTATAGGATTTATTTCAGAGACAAACAGTTCTTTTGGGTGATCAACTATGGGTTTCCCTCTCAAGGATTGAACAATGGTGGGATCATTTTGGACCGGTTGACCCTTACTTCGCATTTTTATAACCAAAATCTCAGCAGGTGGTTCCTGGACCTCAAATACATCATCGAGAGGCATCGAAAAGTCAGGATCCCACAACAACATGGTTGTTTCTTCCGACGGCTCAACTTCTTCTTGATCGGTGATATTTACTGCTGAGCCACTCAATTGTTCGGTAAGAGAAACTTCATCAAGGAACCGAATGGCCATTAAATTCATAGCATGCACCCATTGGGGAAAGTCTCTTTCAAAATGTTTCTCTTGATGGTATGTACAAAAAGAGTCATATGCTACATTACCTAGGTCGATGTTTAATTTGGCTGGGGGAGGTTCAATTGCTTTGAAGGCGGGTTTCTTTTAAAAAGGGGTTTATAAGGCCTTGGACCTTGGTTTCCTTCCCTGACACTTATTTTCATGTCTACAATTTCATTTGAAAGTTTCTTTATCATCTGTTGTAGGTCTTATATGTCCCCACCTCCTTTTTCGGGACCTTGTTCTGTTTATTTTCCTGGGGGTCTAGTCAACAAAAGGCCTCTCCTAGGTGGAGGTTGAGATTCCTTCTTAAATAGTGAGACTTGGCCCTCTTTGCATCCCTTCATTTGGAATTAGATCATTTATTCTTCCTCGAAAGTTTTAGCTAGGGTGTGTTTGGTATCCCTTTTCAAAAACATGGAAATGGAAGCAGGGAGAGAATTAGCATATACCTCAATCTGCAACTCCTGAGTGGGTTTAGCTTTAGGTTGAAATTTGTTTAGGATAGTGGTAAACCATTGATTGATATCTTTAAACTTCTCTTTGAACTCATAGTGGTGGTTAATAGTTCAACCATTAAAGCTCCTGTGGTGGTTTCTTTTGCAAATTTTTCTAAGAAATATTTTTGAAACTTTGTCCAACTAGTTATGGATCCAATAGGCAAGTTAAAATACCAAGTCGAGGCTAAATTCTCAAAGGTATAGGGAAAAATCCTACACACTACATCCTCATGTTGTACGTTCACCAATATTAGAGTTAGTATGAACTTTTTGATATGGTATTTAGGCAATCTAGAGGATTCAAGGTCAAATTTGGGAAGTAATTTTTCTGATGTCGGGGTAGGTTATGTACCCGTCTTGGGATTTCTAGAGCATCTCTGGCCAACCATGGTTGATTATTTTGAGTTTGATTTCCCATTTCTTCATTGTTATCATTATTATCTTCCATTTCATCTAATTCAAAAACCGAACGATCCGAGTTAGTCCCTTCCTCGTCAGATTCAAAAACGTCAGGTTCAGAGTAGTTACCAGTTGGTGTTTCGAGGATCCGATTAAGGGGTTGTTCAATCTCAGTGAGGGAAAAATATATCAGGTATTTTACTGTGTGAACAAAAACCTAGTCAGGGGTGTCAACAACCGGTCTGCTTACTTTTTTCTACAAGGAAGTAACAGAGCTAAGGGTAACGATCCAATTTGTCAGGCGTAAGCTCTTGTGATTCTTCTGAACTGGTTCAACTCCTCGTGGGGGAGAGCATAAGGAATTTTAGGGAATAGGTGTTCTGCTTCCTCGTGATGAGGTGAGTTACTTGTTTCAGGAGTACTCTTTGTATGTGGGTTGTCTTGAGAATTACTATCCATGCATGTGGGTTGTTTTGAATCTACAGGCTATGCGAAATATATTATCATAAATGTCGTTATCCATTCATTTGTTGGCCCTCCTTCTAGCACCAATTCTGTTGATGGGTCTGATATCCTTTGACTCAACAGTAGGAACCAAACTTGCCTTAGAGGCCCAATTAGACTCCGCAATGTTTGATGAGTGAAGTGGTTTTCCAGATCTTTCGATCTAGCCAATTTACTGATGGGATTTACTAGTGATTGATAGGGTATCTTTCCGTGAAAGTTTCTCCTTCAGGTTAAACGATTCTCTTTTTTTTTTGTCTTTTTTAATATTAGATGAGTTTGATAAAATAAGGGAGGTGATGTTATAAACCAATTGATAGAGGAAAATATTAACTATTGAAGAATGTTGAGCTTGGGATAACCCTCGTGCTATAGCGTGCAAATAATGATATTCACACTGATTATGAGTCTAGTAATAATACGTTACCTTGATGGTATTTCAACACTGTTCGAGATAACAATTATTGAAAGAAAATACACATGCAATAAAGATAAGTGAAGGAAAAATAGTTTCCTTAGCTCTACCACCAATCACATATTAACACAACGATTCATTATTCATCATTTAGAACAAAAGATTTTTTTAAAGTATTGAAAAGATAGCTTATCAATAGATTTAGAAACTCTTTCTTGTTACAACATCAACTACTGAATTCAAATATGGAATTAGTTCCTCCTTAATCCAATCACATAACGCCTTTGATGAAAATAAAATTTTGTCTCTGGTTCTAAACATAACTTCTTAATTAAAGTTTCTTGAAAATGATTATTTATAATTCTCCAAAAAGAGGGTCCTTCCCCTAAAACCATCGACCCTTCCCAAAAGGTCGATCCCCTTATTTATAAAGAATTACTAATTAAAATAGCTACTAAAATTTTATGTTAAGTAAAACAAAAGAATGAGACGTGGCACTTGATCTCTTTGTTCTCTTTAGATCATCTAGTGGTTCTACTAGAGTGGATGATTCTTATCATACTCTGGCCACTTGACGAAGAGATCCTCGCTTGTGTTAGCATACAAGAATCTGTGTTGGTCCATCGGGGTTGAAAGGGTTTCCTTTATCTTTATTTATCGTTCTCTATATTTGATCATCTTGGCACTTAAACATTACAGTACTGTGCAAACATTGATCGGGTGTTCCATAAACTTCTTTACCTAAATTGGTGTCATGCTTGCCACCTGCACGATCTCCACTTCCCATGTTGAGTCTTGTTCTGCAATTCATTTGACTATGTCATGAAAATCAACAAAGTCTTAAAGTGAGCCAAAATCTGGAAGACCAATGTCTTTCATCTCCCGATTGATCTTCTCCCAACTTTTCTCTCACTCAACCCACCTTTCTTGTATCTTTAGCTAAGGTTCCTGGGCCATAATTACCCAGTATTCAGATGCCTTCCTGATTCAGGAGATGTTGCTATCCATTAGCACTCAAATGTCATGCTCCTTCATGTCTCGTCCCTTCTGTACTGCACTGATATAATCGATTCGTTCCACAACCTAGTATGCCTTCTCATACCATCTCTTCACATCTTTGTAGGTTTCCAGTGCCATGAGAGTGTCTTCTTGAAAATTGGCTATGCATGCAGTGAATAGATGTCTTTCGCTCGTGAATTGTGTATATGCCTCTCGAAATTCACTCTTCATGAAAACTTATGCTTGTGTTGAGTCTTGGTAATATTTCTCTAGATGGCGCAGATGGTCCAACTCTTTCTTTGTGGTGGCTAGTTCCTTTTCGTCCCATTTCGCACGATCCAGCATGGCATCAGTTATAGCCATCCTTGTGCTGATTAGATTAGTTGTCTTTTCATTCTCTGTGTTGGGTAGCTTTTCTTCTGTGGTGATGAGAAGTGTGCTATCTAACGTGAGCGTCCTTTTCTTGGTTTTCCTTCTCATTATGGATTTCCTCTTTTTGTCATAATAAATCACCTGTATATTGGCGACCTCATCCATGGGCTCAGGGATCTATTGGTCTCCCAAGGTCAGAGTGTTTCCCAGGCTTCTTTTCGTATATATTTGTTCTAGGACTGGTTCCTATACTTCTTTGACAGGGGAAAATTTTCTATGTTCTTGTGAATTAACCTCCTACTGGTGTTCATCAACTGGTGGAGTATCGACCTTAAATGGGGAGATAGTGACAGGCTCAACACTAACATGGTGATCGACTATTGAGGTGTCGATCTCTAGTTTCTTCAATTCCTCTTCTTGTTCACCAGAGCCTAGATCATCCTTGGATTTATCTTTCGGGGTCCCCGATAGGTCAAGAAATTCAGTGTCTAGGATAATCTCAGCCTCATGGTCGCCTTACCGAGGGTTTAGAATTGAAGCATCAGGCGTTGGCCAGATGTTCCCCCTCGTTATTTCTCCTTTGTGATTGGTACTGGAATTATATGCGAGACCTTTGAGCTCTCTTAGTCATCATAGATGGTAATCAGATCAAAGAGGATGTTAGGCACACATGTTTCACCTAATGTTCTTGGAATCTCATGCTGGGATGGAATAGTCACTGGTGATCTGACCTGTGGTGATGAAACTATGGGGTTTTCTAGATTGATGGTTTTCTCTAGTGAGGTTGATTCTGATCCATTTATCTCCTCTCCAATGTTGATTGGGCCGACTGGGGTGATCCTTATAGGTTATAATAGTTGGGGATCATTTTCTAACCTATGGATGACTCTTTGGGATTCTTCTAAGAACAACATCCCCCTCCTCTGTGCCTCTGTGGCTTCTACTACTCTATTCTCTTCCCTAACCCCGAGGGCTTCTTGAGCCGTATGTTCTATCATTTTGACTTGCTCATAAATATTCATAGATTTAAACCTAGTCATATTTGGGTTAGCTTTTCTCTGTAGCACATCCTCCCAGTCTTGAGAACATTCTGTAAAGATCTCGTCTTCAAAATTATCATGTGCGTATGGGCAACAGGAGGAGACTTGTGATGCATCTTGAAGTACTAGGCCTCTAGGGTCATGTTTGTGAAATCGGCCTGTTGGGAATATTTATTCCAACTAGCTCAAACCCTCTTGTTTAACTTGCATAGTATCCTTCACCATGTAAAAACATATATGGAAACCATAGGGTATGAACACTTGCTTCTTGTCTTTAACCAGAGTGGCATTATAGCCCTGTAGGATGGTTTGGTAATAGATTTCTCCCACAACGAACTGGTCTGGAACATGAGTGAGGAGTAGATGCGGTGTGCTGATAGCCCCAAACACCTTGATATGAGTATTGGTTTCTTATAGGTACCATTGGCCTACCTTTGAGATCATTTTCTTGGTCGCTGCCGAAAGTCTTGGGCATTCTTTCTTAAAAATAATAAAATAAACCCGAGCTATAAATTCATCATAGGATTTTTTGTACCTGTTTTCCCACAAAATGTCGAAGTAGACATGTACAGGTAGCTCGACGACATGCTAGCTTAGATTCACACCTGCGAAGACGTTCCTTGCGCAGATTACGTCTAGCAGGTACGATGCCTTGTGAAAAGTAGGTGCTTATCCATCCTTTGGTGTCTCGGCCTACAATATGTTGGTGCTCAATTGTTTAGAAATGATTTCTCCCAAGTTGAAGCTACTCCCGAAGATGACCACAATTTATTCCATGGGAATCCATGTCTCTGAAAACTTAGCACAATCCCTCTCCCCGTACAATCGACATATTAGAGCCATTAAATAGAAGTATGGCTACCTTAGGTTTGTTGTCCCATACCAGCCGTTGCTCCGGTTTGTGAATTTTTTGTCTTCCTTCCACCATGAGGCCATCAATTTGCTGGTGTCATGGAACTCATAGAATTTTACTATGAAATCAATGTTTAATCGCTCCTTCAGGTCCCTGAGCTTGTAGTATTTCTGGACCTCCGTTAGGAGAAAAACATCGACGCATCCACCATTCTCATCACTGACCAAGAACTTCATTGCGTTCGTATGGTCGATTATTTACCCTAGGGTCTCAATATAGGGCAAGACCATGGTTCGACAGACCACCATATGTAGGCATGACCGCTGGATGTTCAGAAAAACCTAGTCATCGAGCGTTCTTACATATGGGTTGATGTGGGATATAAATTACGGGTAATATTCCTGGTTAATCCTATTGAAAAAATCTCCCACTGCGAGAGCATTATCTTTGACCCAATGCTAGCCTCTGTGTCACAAAATGCAGGGGGTTGGCCGAATGCCTTCTTAGTAGACATTGTTATGACTGACTCTGCTTTAGTATAAAGCTCCAACTTCGTCACAACACTGGGAGAATATCCTTCACTGACCTCTACTTCCTTCAACTTTGGTGCCCTTGGCGAGCATCTGGTCGTTGGCTTCCTTGGACGAATTTTCCTGTAAAGAGAGCAGAGTTAGACACCGTCTTGCAAAGAGGATATTGATATATAAATAAAATGCGACCTTTGAAATGATAATATTAATACATACCTCTTCTTCGCACTAGCTTAACTTGGTTTTGAAATTCTGAGAATCGAGTGCAACTCTTGCGATGCTCTTTTTGCTCCTTTGACTGCTCTGAGAATGAGAAAATTTATGTGCAGAATGTTGGGGATCAAAACTATCTTAGTAATTTAAAAACAAAGAATACTTACCTTATTGCATCAATTCTTCAATTTGGGGCTTAAATTTGGTTTTACACAATCCGTCACTAAGGTCCACATTATACTCAGTATTAAATGTGGTCGTAGGCTCGTGACGCAGGAGCGGGATACATTGTGGTTCATCGACAATTTCAAATTCCTGTTATTCGATCGACGCACGAGACAAAAATTTATTTGGAGTGAGACATTAATTGGCCTATTAAATGACAAAATCCGATATTATTTTGTGTCGAAAATGTCCCATCATTCTGCTAATTTAAAGGAGTGGATCGGGGGTCGACATTTTTCTTAGATAGTGTTCGTTGATATCTTGTGGCAAAATCTCCAATGCCGATCCATCTTGCCGTACAACATTGATGTGGAAATGTTGACTTGGAAGTGCGATTAGGACATGGGAAAACCTAAGGTGGTCCGAGATGAAACTAGGCTGTATGAATTGCCTACGCGGAAAAGGCACATGGCGTTTGAATTTGGCTCCTTCGCTTAAGAGTTTATTTGGAATCTGGGATTTTCGTTAGATATGCACTTTGACAAATAGGTCCTACCCCGTCGATGACGAAGAATTATCAAGGATTGATGATCAACGAGATGTTGAAACAAGAGTTCCCATAATATCCTCCTTGAAACTTTCCTATGTCGAAAATGCATCGGTGATCGGTGCTCGATGATGTGTCAATGCAAAAATTTCCACAATTTAAATCTTTGGAATTTCACCGATTCCAAATAATGCATCACTAATTTGTGATCGGAGGTTCATTATGGCCCACATTAGTGTTTTTTCCTTTCATATTTTTTCGACGATCGATGATTATCGTTGCTACGTAGGCATTTTGCTGCTCGGATTTCATCGATGCCAAAAATAAGTGCATGGGTCACAATTTTAGCTGTGAATTCTTAGTTAAAATTCCAATTTCGTTTTTAGAGAAAAAATTTCAATTCAACAGGTCCATGGAAACATAACTTAATGACCCCTACACAATGGACTCAATTCAGAAAGAAGAAACAAGAAAACAAGTGGTACCCATAAGAGAAAAAGTTTCAAAAGATTTTAGGGTGTGTTGAGCGCTCAACAGGTCTATCATGGATAACATCGATGACGCATCAAGTTCTGGGGGTATTTATACCCCCACTTTGAATATCATTGGGGGAAGAGTCTCACCTCCTCTCTATACCACCCAAACAATCAATTTAATGAAATCTATGACGACTGCATCAGTTAATACCTCCATATCTTTGATGCTTGGGCCTGATCATCCCATGAGTGTGACACCATCATCGCCATTCATCTCTAATTCCTTTTCATTTGGGATGTCAACTATGAGCATGCCCTAGGTCTTGACCAATTTCAACCTGATATTTTCTAACCCTAGTGGTGGTGCATGGAGTTCTTCAACTCCTTTGTAGGGTGTCCCATGGGGCAGGGGTCATATACCTCTGTTGTTTCTTTCGCTTGGAAGTGAATCTTTTCCATATTTCGGGCCCATTTATGTGGCCAATCTTTTTGTTGGGTGGGGTGGTTAGATGAGTGGAGGATTCCCATCCTCTACCATGCTTGTAGGTTAAAACCTATTGAACACTCAACACACTCTTAAAAATTTTCAATTTTCGGGTACCACTTTTCTTTTTTCCGTTTGCATTGTTTCCATTGATTTTACATAAGTTTCATATTTACTGTTCTTTTGTTTGCTCATATTTTTCATTGTTCATATGGTTTCACTTGCATCTATAAATCCATAATTTTTTTCAAAAAATTCACGGCTAAAGTTAAAGTTTTCCGATACCTGTCGATTGTTGCTTTGAAACGCTGACACCAATCAACATCGGGTGTTAGTCAATTCAATCTGTGTCAAATTTTGTGGCACAGTCTCAAAAACATTGATGCCGATTAACATAAATCGTCAAACTATTTGATTATCAGTTGCGCAAGGGTGTTGCTCACTCATAAAAGTGATAACGCCAATCAACATCGGGTGTTGGCGATGTCAGTTGACAACGCACCCATTGTTAAAGTCTAAGAGGTAGTCGCTGATGTCGATTAACATCGGGGATTAACAGTCATTGTTGAACACATAAGAACACGTTGAAATTTAGATTAGTGTTGAATGTGATAGCTACCGGCATCAACCGACCAAGAATGCAACAAAACATATCTTTATCATGCACCCTCCAACCCTTCGAGGCCTAATCAATACTCACCATTAAGAAATCAGAGTTGCCTGATAGGTTTTTCCAAAGATCTCCAAATTCATCAAGACCATCCATCTTTATATTGTCATTTTGTGCATCCATATGTGTCCCGTTGATCAATAGCTACACGTCGATACCTTGATCCAATGACACATGTAAAAGTTCTACGTTGTCATCTATATCGGATCGACTAATGTAGACATGAACTGATCCCCAAAAAGCCTCAAGTAGTTTAAGTGCCTGACTACCGATCTCAAATACACACCAATTGATTACCATTTGAAATCCTCGATGCATCATTCCAATGTCTCTCTGTGCCATCGATTTGTGCGTAGCTTTTACTTTGAGAACCTTGTTGGTTATGGAGCCTAATTGTCTTCCTGATTCAAAGGTATTTGTTTTCAGCCATGTTTATACCCCATGAAGACTTTACACCCCAGAAGAATGTACACTCCTCCATGTGGGGGAGTGTAGAGGGGGTGTTATCGGACTAATCGGTAGGTGCGGGCACTAACAGATCTCCCTAGACCCACTTGGATCTAGAAAAAAACAAGACAGAACATGACTCTTTCCCTAAGTTTTGACCATTGAATTAACTAGTAGGAAGGAACAAGTAACATACCTTTATATCGCTTCCTAGGGTCTCTGTTGCTCCTGCTTCGCTTCGGTGCTCTCGTGAAGTCAAGACCAAGACAACACAAACCAACCAAAGTGAAGATAGAAAAATATATTCAACAGTCAACTTATGTGTATGATCAAGGAATTACACAATAAAGTGAGAATAGCTTTATGGGAAAGGGACATGCCACTGTATCATATTGATTGAAAGTAAAGATTACAACCTGATCGCCTTGATGTCACAAGATTCCTTTTGATGGCTCTTGGCTCCAACACACACACTTGCTCAATCTTTGTATGAAGAAGATCAAAACCTCTTGATAGACTTGCTGGAGTCTTCAAGCTAGTATTCAAGCTAAGTCCTTCACACAATTCTTTCACCAATTCTCCTATGAGTCTTGCTTAACCTTTTCCATGAGAATTCCCTCAATATATAGGATAGAATGAGATAGTTACTTGGATAAGAATGATCCCACAATATCAGGGAATCAAGTACAAGGATAACCATTCGAATGCCAACCC